>VMDR010036431.1:0-10493 GCA_007922815.1 Macrotus californicus | reverse complement strand
ACAGACAGTTTTACTTTTTCTTTTCCAATTTGGATGTCTTTTATTTCTTCTTCTTGTCTAATTGCTATGGCTAGAACTTTCAGTACTATGTTGAATAAGTGGTGAAAACAGACATCTCTATCTTGTTTTCAATCTTAAGGGGAACACTTACAGTTTTTGCCCATTGAATATGATGCTGGCAGTGGATTTGTCATATATGGCCTTTATTATGTTTATGTTTGTTCCCTCTATTCCTACTTTACTGAGAGTTTTGATCATAAGTGGGTACTGGATTTTACTAAAAGCTTTATAAAAAAGTTCTAAAATATTTACTCTTACCACATGGAAAGTAAGGCTGTAATTCATCAAAGCTTTTAGAGAAACAAATGTTTTCCATTCAAACAATCCTCACAAATATTTCTAAGATTATGAATATATTTATCAAAGCATATAATCACGCTTACACATCAGACAACCTGAAACTTACATTCTATAAAACAATTGGCTAGGTTCTCTTTGTAAGTGTAAAGGTCATGACAGGCAAAGAAAGATTATGATGTCAGACTGGAGGAGACTAATGTGATTTGGGGATTGGATCCAGGACCAAGAAGAAAGACCTTAGTGGGACAACTAAGGAAAATTGGCTAGGTCTATAGAGTAGTTAATAGGCTTCACTGTTAATTTCCTGGTTTACAAAAGTGCATCCTAGATATGAAAGATGCTAAGAGAAGTTGGTTCAAAACCATAAGGGAATTTCTGTAGCATTTTCCAAACTGTTTTGTAAGTTTGAAATTACTTAAAAGTAAAGTGTTGATAATGAAAGATTTCTAACTATAAAAAGAAAAGGGCAAAGAACCATATCTGAAAGCAGTAAGAAAGACATAGTTGCATGTATCATGTTGCTACTTAAAATTAAAAAATAAAATCAACCAGGTGAAAAGTGGTCAGAATCAAGTGGCAATAAGAAAATATATCAAGCATGACTTGGTTCGAAAGAAAGAAATTCCTTGTTTGTATGTGAAGTAGCCTGTTGCATTTTAGTAAATAAGCTAAAAAACAGAAACTCAGAGAGTGACTTTCCGTCTGTTTTTCATGTGACTTTCCCAATGTAAAAATGATGATAAAGGCCAATCTTGAAGTTGCCATGCCATTTGATTTTGAGTACCTACTCAAAAGACACTATCGCAAGAGAAAAATACTGTCTGTGATTATGAAGTGCCTCATTAATGATACTGGACTAATTATACATATTTCCCAATAATAGCACTTGATATAATGTCTTGTAACAAAGAGGCAAGCAAAGTTCTCTTGAGACATCATTTGGATTACCTTGTAGAGGTTTGGATAACACCTGTCCACCATGGAGAAAAAGAGAAGATATAGGTGGTAGCAGGATCATTTACATTCAGTGAAAGATTCTGATGGGCAGTGATTGAGGCATAAAGGAGAAAGGCAATTTAAGAAGAGGAAAAACTTAAACAAAGTCATGGATGGAAAATGGCAGAGTGGTTTTGACTAATTCCAATAAAAGGTGGAGGAGCTCTAGGGTTGGGACTTCAATGAGGGATAAGATATGAACAAGACAGTTTAGGGCTTAAAGAGCCTGGGACTCCAAGAAAATTATGTGTTTCTAGAAATACTAACCCCTCTAACATTTAAGGCCAATTCTATTGCATACATTTCTATCCCTAAATTCAGAATATGTTCATAGAACCCAAAGTATGAAATATATGTATAATTGCCTGCTTCAAAATGATTTTGACAAATTCCAAAGATGTTGGGTCTTAAAATATGTTCTAAGTGTATTGTTTTGTAAGTAGCCAATTACTATTTACTGCCCACTTCCAAAAGGTCAGTAATTCAGATTCTCCTATACCAGGGATTACCTTATAATTTAATCAGGGGCATTGACCTCTTTATTCTTAGATTGTCAAATTAAAAAAATGACAACACTTAACACAACAATAGCCAAGGCTGTGTGAATGAATAAAAATTATACCTATTTTTTTGTGTGCTACAGAATTTTAGTAATTAGTTTATGTGTGCCATGAGATGAAAAAGTTGAAAATCACTGCTTTACAGGATCCTCCAGTATCAAGCTGTCCACTGAGGTTTTACAAAACTGAAAACATCCTTGTTAATTGGATATAGATTTCATTCTAGCTACAACTGCTAAGGTAGTTTAGCAGCATTTTACTCCAGGAAACACTAGATCTGATGTGAAAGAAAAATCCCTTAGCAAATAAATTTGATAAATATTTTATTAAGAATTGTTGATCAGGGTTCTTAAGATATAATCCTAGCAGAGGAATTGGCAGGTCAAAAGGCAGTTCCATTTTTAGTTTTCTGACGAAATCCCATACTGTTTTCCAGTGACTGCACGAGTCTGCAATCCCACCAACAGTGCACTAGAGTTCCCTTTTCTCTGCAACCTCTCCAACACTTGTTGTTTGTTGCTTTGTTTATGATGGCCATTCTCAATGAATCCTGAAACACCAATCCAAAAGAACCTCTGCACCCCAATGTTCATAGCAGCACAATTTACAATAGCCAAGTGCTTGAAACAACCTAAGTGCCCATCAGTCAATGAATGGATCAAAAAACTATGACACATTTACACAATGGAATTCTATGTAGCAGAAAGAAAGAAGGAGCTCCTACCCTTTATGACAGCATGGATGGAAGTGGAGAGCACTATGCTAAGTGAAATAAGCCAGGCAGTGAAATACAAATACCATATGATCTCACCTTTAACTAGAACCTAATTGACAAAATGAGAAAGCAAGCAAAATATAACCAAAGACATTAAAATTAAGAACAGGCTGACAGTGATCAGAGGGGAGAGGGGAGGAGATAATGGGGAAAAAGGGTGAAGGGTTTACAGGAACAATTATAAAGGACATATGGACAATAAGAAGGGTGGGTGGAAAGAGGGGAAGGAGGTGGGGAGGGCTGGGATGGTGAGGAGGGGTGGGGAGAAAAGGTAGAAAACTGTACTTGAACAACAATAAAAAGAGAAATATTAATTAGATTTCTTTGTTCCAGGAGTTATCAGGACCTTGAAAACATAAAAATTATAGTATGTAACAAGGAAGGAGATAATATCCACTGTTTCACAAACACAGTAAAGTTTGAAACCTGAGCCAGATGCATCTCAGCTTTATCTTATTTTAAGTCTATCATATATTAGGAGGAATGGCTTAACCAAATGTCTATGAGGAAAGAGGATTGTCTCCAAAACAATTTGATTTTTGCTTGACTATAGGTACTATAATTTCAATTTTTTTCTATTTAATTCTATCAGAAAATTTTGTCTCTTCAGAGAACTTTCTCTTCTTTTAAAGTTGGTATTAGTGGAAAAAATTATGAGCATATATGACCTTTCCTGATAACTTATTTGGGAAGAAAGCTATTTTGTAAATGGAAAACCCAAATTTTATTCATCTTATAACATGTTAATGTCATGTCAAATGATCACTTAAATGTCGATGTTGACTCTAAAATAAAAGGCTATAGCAGAAAATGAGGAAAACTAAGTAAATTTCAAAGAAATTAAGGTATAAGAAATGGAGGAGCAGTTTGGAAATATCTGTGTACTTCACAGATCTCTAAGTCCAACTACAAGCCAAGCATCATGGTATATTCATGAAATATGCCTATGTAAAGTCAATACTTAGCAACTGGTTTATAATTTCAGGTATCTGCATCTAAAAGAGTGATGTTTAGGCAGATCATATTGGGTGCTATAGCTTGAGAAGTAAAAGCATATGACTGTCAAGCCCTAGAGTTGGATCAGCAGAAAGGATAAAAACACTATGCCAAACTTCATTTCACAAAGCCCATGTATCAACCATCATTGTTTTACAGAGAAAAATATATTTTGTTTGCGAGATCCAAGATGGTGGACGAGAGAGTGGAAGTTACATTAACCTCCTCCCAAGACCAATCTGGAATTACAACTAAATTGTGGCAAAATCATGCAGAATAAACAAGGGAACAATAGAGAGAGAGAAGCCTTATAACCACAGACAGATATAAGAAACTTCAAAATGGTATGACTAGTAGGGAGTGTAGAGACGAGAGGGCTGGCTGGGTGCCCACGGGCAGCAGCTAAAGGGCTGGAGGGATATTTAAGTGGCTGGGCGATCCCCCTGAGAAGTGTGCAGTCTAAACCCCAAGCTGGGTTCCCCAGCCTAGGGCACCACAGCCCGAAAAGTACACAGATAACATCCGGCTGTGAAATCCCGCGGAGCGTTTCTCTCTGCCAGAGACAGACGGCTGGAGACAGAAAGAGCCGCGTAAAGGGTCATCGCATAAATTTTCACATGCAGTCACTTACCCTGGGTTTCGGCAAAGGACTGGGCAGAATGGACTATAGATACTTGAAGAGAGACTGGGGACGGTGGCTTTGGGGAGAGAACTGAGAGACCACCCGCCAGGATCCCGGTGCTGAGTCACTCTTCATTCCGCAGTCATCTCAGTAGTCATCTCACTCAGGCCACTCCTTTCTGAGTGGCATCAGCAATGACCCCACCTCCAGGAAGGACTGTGCCCCGCCTTGGGTTCTTAAGCCTGACTGCTGAGTGCAGAGGGACTGGAGCAAGAACTAAAGTATTCAGTCACAGTAGATTCCTGGTAATCTCGAACAAGCTGCCAAAGGCCAGACAGGGTAACTATCTGACATCATCAGAGGCAGATCCGGAAAGAAAATACAGTGATAAATACTAAACGCTGCAGAGAAAAAATCCACCGTGGTCTTCTCCATGATTTGTGATATATTCTTCCCTGCATAGTTTTTTAACATTCATTTTTTTGTCCTTCAAGTTTGTGCATATTAAGTCACTAGATTTTATATTATTGTTTATTTCAATTCTCATATTTTGCTCCTCCACTCTCTTGCTCCATTTTATCTTCTTATTTCCTCTTATTATTTTCATTTTAAATTTTGCCTTCTTTCTTGCTACATCTTATTTGCATTCTGTGCTCTTACTATTTCTCCCCAGCTCAGCCTCTCAAAGCCAATGTTCTTTTTTTTTTAATTTTTAAAAATTACTTTATTGTTGTTTATTTACAGTTGTCTGCATTTCCCCCCACCACCACTCCCCCCACCACCCCAGCCAATCCCACCCCGCTCCCCTGCTCCCACCTTCCCCCTTGGTTATGTCCATGTGTCCTTTATGGTGTTTCCTGGAAACCCTTCCGCACACTGTTCCCTCCCCCTTCCCCTCTGGCCATTGTTAGATTGTTCTTAATTTCAATGTCTCTGGTTGTATTTTGTTTGCTGTTTTCTTTCGTTGATTATGTTCCAGTTAAAGGTGAGATCATGTGGTATTTCTCTCTCACCACCTGGCTTATTTCACTTAGCATAATGCTCTCCAGTTCCATCCATGCTGTTGCAAAGGGTAGGAGCTCCTTCTTTCTCTCTGCTGTGTAGAATTTCATTGTGTAAATGTACCAGAGTTTTTTGATCCATTCATTGACTGATGGGCACTTAGGTTGCTTCCAGCACTTGGCTAATGTAAATTGTGCTGCTATGAACATTGGGGTGTATAGGTCCTTTTGGATTGGTGTTTCAGGGCTCTTAGGGTATAATCCCAGCAGTGGAATTGCTGGGTCAAAACAAAGCCAATGTTCTTGTCAACGGTCATCACACATTCTTTTTCCCATTCTTAAAATAGTTGTGTTCTCTCTCTACCTTTAGCAATCTTTGTTCGTTGGTTGTGGATACGGTGGCTGTTGTTGCATTTTTTTGTCATTTTTATCTTCAGATCTTCACTATTTTTGTATTTCAAATCTCACATTGACAATTCCCCTCTCCTACTCCATTCTGCTTTCATCCAGCCCATTCTTTTCTTCATTCCAAATTTTAATTTTTCCTCTTCCATTCTGCCCTTTTTTTCTTTTCATCTCATATTTTAATTTTTTCCTGTCTTAGCCTGGTTTTCATTCCTCACTCTTAGAGTTCCCTCTCCATCTATCATCTCAAAATCACCACCATTTCCTTTAGACATCTCTTAAGCTTTTCTTTCTTCCTTTTCCCCCTGTTATTCCCATCACACTTTTATTAACTTTAGCTCATTTATTGTTGATAGTGCTGTGGTGGATCTTGTTCTCCAATTTGGTTCCTACTCCTTAAAATATTTATTTACTTTTTTTCCTTTTTCTTTCTCTCTAACTTTATTGTTTTTAAATTCTGTTTAAACCTAATACTATATGTCTCCCTTCTCTTACTGCATTCTGCCTCTTCAGTCCTTTTATTTATGATGTAAATTTTACTTTCTCTCCTCACATTGCTTCAATTACCTACTTTATCAGTGTTCCCCCCCTCTACCCTCTCAAAATCACTTATCTTTCAGTAGGTCATCTCATATTCACTCTCTTTTCTTATAACAGTCTTACTCTCCTTATACCCTCATAAATACTGGTTCACTTGCTGTTGATAATGACATTGTAGGTGTGGATTTATTTTCTGGATTTGTTTCGGCAGTACTTGCACAGCAGCACACAAGTTACAGTGGGTGAAGTGAACTTCACTCAGCCAGCTGAAGGGAAGGGCCCATCAACTAATGACCCAACAACAATCAAAGCCCAAATACATCCAGAGAGCCAACATAAAGGGCATCCCAAGAACATCAAGTTCAGGAGATCAAGGAGAGAGCACCACTGAATCCCACAGGTCTCCTACCATAAAAGTTCACAACACTAACACAGGGAGTCAAAGCAGATCAATTTAAGAACCAGAAGCAAATAAGAAGAGTGTCCTCTAAAATTAGGAGACAAAGAAACAACCCCTAAACAAAAGAAAAGAAAGAATCCCCAGAAAGAGTGCTAAATGAAACAGAGGCAAGTAAACTGTCAAATGTTGAGTTCAAAACATCTGGTTATAAGGAAATGCAATGCGCTCACTGAGAATTACCAAAACTACAGGGAAACTACGATGAACTCACTGCAAACTACATCATGAAAAAGGACATAGAGACTATCAACAAGAGCCAGGAGGAAATTAAGAATACAATTTCTGAACTGAAGGACACAGTAGAAGGAATCAAAAGCAGACTGGATGAAGCAGAGGATCAAATCAGTGAGCTGGAGTACAAGGTAGAAGAAAATTCCCAGAGGGAGGAAGAAAAGGAAAAAAGACTTGAAAGAACAAGAGGGGGTAAGAGAGCTACAGGACAACATAGAATATAATAATATCTGTATAATAGGGATACCAGAAGGAGAAGAGGAGCAAGGGATAAAAAAACCTGTTTAAAAGAGTAATGATGGAAAAGTTCCCTAATCTGATGAGAGAAAAAGTCACACAAGTCCAGGAAGCACAGAGGGTCCCAATCAAGAAGAATCCAAAAACGCACACTCTAAGAGACATTATAATTAAAATGGCAAAATTTAAACACAAAGAGAAAATCTTAAAGGCACCAAAGGAGAAACAGCTAGTAACATATAAGGGATCTCCAATAAGGCTATCAGCTGATTTCTTAACACAAACACTACAGGTCAGAAAGGAATGGCAAGAAGTATTCCAGTAATCAAAAGCAAAGGACTACAACCGAGACTACTCTACCCAGCAAGACTCTCATTTAAAATGATAGATGAGCCCTAGCTGCTGTGATTCAGTGAATTTCATGCTGGCCTGTGAACCAAAGGGTCTCCTGGCTCAATGGGTTGTGTCCCAGGTCCCCAGTAGGGGGCATGCGAAAGGCAACCACATATTGATGTTTCCCACCTTCTCTTTCTCCCTCTCTTCCCCTCTCTCTAAAAATAAGTTTAAAAATATTTTTTAAAAATGAATTAACTAATAGCAAAAGAGATGGAATAAAATTACAATGAAATGGTAGACAAAATAAGGAGTTTCCCAGGACAAAAAAAAAAAAAAAATGCTAAAAGAAAACATCTCCACCAAACCAGCATTGCAAGAGATGCTAAAGGGACTGCTTTAAGAAGATGAAGAAAAAGAAAGAGAGAAAGGAACACAGGTACAAAGGTACAAAGGGAAATATGGCAATGAATAAGTACCTATCAATGATAACCCTAAGTGTCAATGGATTAAATGATCAAATCAAAGACACAGGGTCACTGATTAGATAAGAACACATGACCTGCATATATGCTATCTACAAGAGACCCACTTCAGAACAAAAGATCTACGCAGACTGAAAGTGAAAGGATGGAAAAAAATATTCCAAGCAAACAGATACAGAAAAAAGTGTGATAGGAATACTTATATCACACAAAATAGATTTCAAAACAAAGATCATGAAAAGAGACAAAGAAGGACAATACATAATACTTAAGGAAGTAACCCATCCAGAAAAGATAACCCTTCTAAAAATATATGCACCAGACATAGGAGCATCTAAATACATAAGGATAATCTTGGTGGACTTAAGGAAAGATATCAACCAAAACACACTCATTATAGGGGATTATAACACCCCATTGTCAACAATGGACAGATCTTCCAAACAAAGAATCAACAAGTGTATTGCGGCATTGAATTGCTCTCTAGAGCAAATGGACTAATTGATATATACAGAACCTTCACTACAAAGAAGGAAAATATACATTCTTTCAAATGCACATGGAATATTTTCTAATATAGACCACATGGTAGGACACAAGGCAAGCCTCAACTAATTCAAGAAAATTGAAATCATATCAAGCATGTGTTCAGATCACAAAGGATTGAAACCACAAATCAACCTCAAAGAAAAAATACAAAAACATTCACATATATGAAGACTGAATAACATGTTATTAAATAATGAATTGGTTAAGAATGAGATCAAGGAAGAAATCAAAGAGTATCTGGAAACAAATGAAAATGAACACACAACAACCAAAAACCTATGGGACACAACAAAGGAAGTAGTGAGAGGGAGTTGCATAGCAATACATGCCTACCTAAAGAAGATAAAAAATTCTCGAATAAACAACCAAACTCTACATGTGCAAGAACTAGATAAATCACAACAAACAAAGGCCAGAGCAAGTAGAAGGAAGGAAATAATCAAGAACAGGGCATAATTAAATGACATAGAGTCTAAAAGAACAATTTATGTATAACTTCCGGCCAAGATGGAGGCGTAGGTAGACACACTATGCCTCCTCACACACCCAAAAGAAGGACAACAACAAATTTCAAAACAAAAAACAACCAGAACTGACAGAAAATCGAACTGTATGGAAATCCAAAAACCAAAGAGTTAAAGAAGAAACATTTATCCAGACTGGTAGGAGGGGCAGAGAGGACTCTAGGCAAGGTGGCAGCTGGTGGACCAGGCAAGATAGTGGCTGGTGGACTGAGCGGTCCCACACCCATGTGCGGAAAGACTGGGAGGAACAACTGGGGAGCGAGACAGACCATGCAACCCAGGGTTTCAGCATGGGGAAATAAAGCCCCAAAGTCTCTGATTGAAAATACCTGTGGGGGTCGAGGTGGAGGCAGCGGGAGAAACTCCCCTCTCACTGGAGAGCTCGTTGGAGAGACCCACAGGGTCCTAGAGCATACACAAGCCCATCACCCGGGAATCAGCACCAGAAAGGCCCAATTTGACTGTGGGTAGCAGGGCAAGTGACTGAAAACCGGCAGAGAGCTGAGTAAGTGGCATTGTTCCCTCTCTGATCCCTCCCCGACATATAGCCTCACAACGCAGCAACGTGGTTGCCCTGCCCTGGTGAACACCTAAGGCTCTGCCCCTTACTAACAGGTATGCCAAGACAAAAAAAAAAAAAAAAGGCTCAAATGAAAAAACAGATCAAAGCTCCAGAAAAAAATACAACTAAGCGATGAAGAGATAGCCAAACTATCAGATGCACAGTTCAAAACACTGGTAATCAGGATGCTCACAGATTTAGTTGAATATGGTCACAAATTAGATGAAAAAATGAAGGCTATGTTAAGTGAAATAAAGGAAAATATACAGGGAACCAACAGTGATGGGAAGGAAACTGGGACTAAAATCAATGGTGTGGACCAGAAGGAAGAAAGAAACATTCAACCAGAACACAATGAAGAAACAAGAATTCAAAAAAGTGAGGAGAGGCTTAGGAACCTCCAGGATGTCTTTAAATGTTCCAACATCTGAATCATAGGGGTGCCAGAAGGAGAAGAGGAAGACCAAGAAATGGAAAACTTATTTGAAAAAATAATGAAAGAAATCTTCCCCAGTCTGGTGAAGGAAGTAGACATATAATTCCAGGAAGCTCAAAGAATCCCAAAGAAGTTGGGCCCAAGGAGGAGTACACCAAGGCACATCTTAATTAAATTACCCAAGATTAAAGAGGACAGAATCTTAAAAGCAACAAAAGAAAAGGAGATAGTTACCTCCAAAGGAGTTCCCATAAGACTATCAGCTGATTTCTCAAAAGAAACCTTACAGGCAAGAAGGGGCTGTCAAGAAGTATTCCAAGTCATGAAAGCCAAGGACCTACATCCAAGATTACTCTATCCAGCAAAGCTATCCTTTAGAATGGAAGGGCAGATAAAGTGCTTCCCAGATAAGGTCAGGTTA
>VMDR010036430.1:0-10496 GCA_007922815.1 Macrotus californicus | reverse complement strand
GTGGGAGGTTATTTCCAAGTATACACTCATATTTTTAACCTTTATTTGTTCAGATGTGTCAGGATGTCATAAGAGAAGTTGTAACTATTAAATTTGAAATGAAAGTTCAATGCTTTTACCATTATAATTGGACTTTATTCTGGATAGTATACAACAGACTTGTAAAAATAGAATAATCACATATTTGTTTGAACTCATAAAGAGCAAGGTCAAAGCAGAATATTAAGGGTTTTGATTCAAATATTAACAACATATCAAAGACTATAAGAGATGAGAAATATTCAAAGCAACAAATAAGTAATGTATAAACATTTTTTCATGAATATAACTTCTACGTAGAAAACTCATGTGGACAGCATGAATTTTAGATGCTCAATAAAGTAAGTGTAAGGGGAAATAATGTTAAAGCTTACATTCAAAAATAAAGAAGGAACTTAAATGATATCTCAGATGTAAATAATATACATAACAAAAAGAAACAAAGTAAAACATGTACAAAAGGGGCCCAGCCCAAGGGAGTTTCTAACCCTAAAAGACTTTATTTAAAAAGATATATAAAGATATGGTATATCTTGTTTTTTGTTTTGGTTTCTGGGATTTTTAAAAATAGGTCTTTTGTTACTAGCTACAAAGTCCACCCCACCATCATCATTATCATCATCCTTTAAAATCCCTTAATAGAAATCAAAGTATAGCTTGCAAATTTTTGTAAGCATACACCTCCAATATATTTCACTGAGGCTGGATACCAGTTTGTATTGCCTGTATGTCAACACACAGAATAGCAATAAGCGGACTGAAGTGCAGAAACCAATCTGTCTGCAAGATCACAAATAAAACATGAACAGTGGGAGGTCTCAGACCTATTTAAAGAGCTTCCTGAGCTTTGAAAGCCATTTCCTGTGGATTGTGGTGTGCTGTCTCCCAAACACTCTGAATTATTTTCTAAATGTTGACAGTTCTAAAAGTATTTTAGCATAACTTTACTTTAAACATACTTTAATGTATGTATTTTGTAGAGCAAACATACTTTAATGAAAAACATACTTTATGTTACTTTGTAGAGCAGCAACAGAAAGGTTTTTTTTCAAAGTGCCCATGAACGTTGGAACTCATTGCCAGTTAAAGGCAGGAGTGCCGGAACTTTCTTGTTGAGTTGAGGAGGGTTGCTGACATTGCCAATACAAGAGAGCTATGGCAAAGGATTAATTTATGTCGCTTTGGAGGGACCATATGCCCCTGGTTTTGTCCTTGAGTTGCCTTTAGTATCAGGGAGCAAACAAATATATCATGCTTTATACATGGGAGGTAGACCTCTATGTTTCTTTTTGGTGCCCAGAGAATTCCTAAGGACCTAGGCACTGGAGGAGGGAAAAGTCACATGAAAAGCTATTTTGCCCCACAGTGGGAATTCTTCCAACTTGGGTTTATGAGATGCCAGTCTGAAATCTATAAGCAGGGAAGAAGCTGAAAGAAGCCTTAAAGATGGAGTCTACCAAGAAAACTGTGAAGGCGCCATTAGAAAGTAAAAGACAGTCCTGGCTGGTGTGGCTCGGTTGGTTGGAACATCATCCTGCACACCAAAAGATTAGGGGCTCGATTTTCATTTAGCTCACATACCTAGGTTTCAGGTTTGATCTCTGGTCAGGGTGAGTATGGGAGGCAATTGGTCATTGTATTTCTCTATCTCTTTCTCTCTCTCTAAAATCAATAAACATACATTTTTTAAAGAAAGCAAGAGACATTTTTATGAGCCAAGTTGAATGGTCATAAGTTAGATGGAAACCAACTCTTTTTCAGCCTTGCGAAGAACATGCAGTGTTAAAGCTCCGATTTATAAATGACCAGGTTTGTAAATAAAATGGAAGATTTTTGTCCTTCCTAGTACAAATTGCTGGTAAATGTTTTATTTAAACTATGTAAATATAAGATTTTTTAAATTAAAAAATTTGTAGATGGCAAACATAACTCAAATTCCTTAAGTAATGAGAGCATAGGATCTCTGAGCTAGAAAAAAATTATAAATCAAAGCATTATGAAGTAGAAATTGAGAAATTTTAAAGCTTGTCTAGGTTATGATATTCATCTTATTTCACAATTTCCTTCATGCTCTCACCTCTGTCACTATGAAGGGAAATTCCAAACTCCTGGCCAACAATAATCTTCCTTAGCAAAACATTTTTTCCGATTTTGGGCTCAAATTTTGTATGGCTCTGTATGATTGATTCCTTTGGTTTTTATTTAAATGACTTGAAGAAGAGATAGTTGACATGTTCTGTGGAAGAAACCTTTATAAATCTGAAGTCTATAATGAAAATCTTGAGCCTTTATGCATTTCTTACACCTAAATGCACATATTTTCCCATTACTGTATGTAGGTAGTTCTTCAAGGAGGAAATCGTGCAGAAGAAAATGATGATTTTTGAGACTCAGATGGACTTTGTGGATATCAGCTCTTATATAGAGAGCAGAGGGTAAGAGAATAATAATGTAAAAATGTAGCTATGGCTTATCATACAGAAATATTAGAAAATCAAAGCCACATATTGTCTGGGAAATATAGGAGAGATTGAACAATAATGACATGGAAGTACGTTAAAGCTAAGTGAAATTAACTGAGGGCTCAACAAACCTTAGGAACTGAGGTCTGATTTTAGACTATTTGGGTTCAAATCCTGGCTCCACTATTTGGCAAAACAATACAAATTTGGCAAAAGAATACATATCTTAAGCCTCTTTTATGTATGCATATAATAGAGATGATATTTAGCTTATAAATGAGATAATGCATGTGAATTGCGTAATGCAGTGCTTAGAATATCATAAAAGTTCAAAAATGTTAACATAGTCAAGAACATTCTAAGTGCTTTACCTTAGGGACTCATCACAACAATACATTGAGGTAGAAGTTATTGTCATTCTCCTCACATTATCAGTGAGAAAACTGGACCAGAGAGAGGCCAAGGACTTGCCCAAGGTCACAAAATAGCACTTGGGGAGGTTGTGATTCCAGCCCAGAATTCTCTACAAACTTTTAACTATGATGCTAAAAGCTGCAATGATAAAAGTCATAGATTCACATGCCTGCAAGGGCAGAGCTAGAATCGAAGTTCTGGATTCTAGACTTTGCTCTTCAGTCCCTTTGTGAATTAGGACACATTTCTTAACAACTTGGTCTACTTCTTCACCTATGGATGTAATAGTCTGGATGGAATGGTCTCCAAATTTTCTTCAATTCTGAAAGTCCCATATAGCTATGGTTTTACCTTAGTCTCTTTTTCCCCTTCATCAAAATTTATGCCAGGGTCCCAGGAAATCTTTTGGGTACTTTTGTATAAAGTTGTAAAAGCTAAAAATTTAGAGGAAATAATTTGAATGGTGACATTTTGCCAAGCAAATTCTATTACAACTTGGAATACTGTCCTGAGTGTTATATTTATTGTATTTGGGCTGATCTATTTAGAATATTCTAGTTAAGCAATATGATGTGTAGATATACTGAAAAAGTTAAACTGTATTTATATGAACAATATCATCTGGATATTTACCTATTGACTGATAGAATTATTTATGTTTAAAGACAGGTGATGTGATCTGTTAGTTAAGCCATAGACCTATCACTCTTGAGTGGACACTGTGTAAATATTAGCTAGCTCAATACTCTGGCCTTTACTCTGGTTAGTTCAGCCCTCAAGGTCAAGAACCTGGTGCTTTTTACTGCCCTCTCAGAGGACCTCGGTTCCCTACCCCAAAACAAGACTTGCTCATCTTGCCTAAGAGTGTGGCAGTGCCCACTTCTGAACTGGCCTTCATATAAGATGCTAGGTAATGTGACATAGAGCAATGAATGAGAATCAAGGGAAATAGAGGCTAGATATTCCCTTGGATAAATAAGATAAACTGTTACCAGTGGTATCAATAAAAAAATGATAAAGATATGGAGTTAAAGAACGTGTGTGAGTAACATCTTCCTGATCTTTTCTTAATCAAAATAGGATGGAACCTATGGGGAACCTATTCGTGTGTGATGTGGCCTGTGACTCAGTTCTGGTTCTGAACGCAGTCCAGACGCATGTGGTGTGCAAGTGACATCTGTGGATAGGTCTCCTGTGGGGAATCAGGCCTGCATTGTACCTAGGCCGCTTTGAAACTTGCTTTTGCAAAAACTCCCTCACCTGGGATGGAAACAGCAGTTTACTGTGACTTGTGCTAGACTTCCCAAGCATGAATGTAAACAGCCCAGCCTTCTCTCCTTTACATTTGTAGATGACCTTTCTCTTTGAAGCAACTGGTGGCATTCTTTCTTTTGTTATGGTAACCACCTAAAGTGAACCTGTGCATAGTTAATGAGAACCATCCTGGATGTAATGTACCTAGAGTATCAATAAAAGCCTGTCGAGGCAGGAGTGAGGGCTTTTTTCTCTCTGAGAGATCAGCCACACACATCCCTTTTTGCTCCACTAGATATCTCTAGTCTGCATGAGTTTTTTCGTCAGTTGTCCGGGGATATAGGACAAGCATTTCACAACAACATGCGGTCCTGCTGGACGGGACCGCGACAGGAACCAAATAAAATTGTTGGAATAGATTTGGCTAAGACGAAATAGAGTTTGTGGACTTCTATGCTATTTTTATTATTCTTGATTAATTAAAATAATGTGATGTTTGTAAAGTTAAGTTCTCAATCCACTGATTCATTAATAATATGTGTTTACACCTACTTCTCTAGGGTCTAGAAATAGAGTAGAGAATGAAATAGACAGAGCCCTGCCCCACGAACCCTGTATGTGTTAGGTGGTCATAAGTACTACAGGGAAATACAAAGCGAAGAAGGTGGTGGGAAGCATCACGGAGGAGTAGACACATGCAGGGGAGACCAAACTGCTACACTGACATTTGAGCAAAGACTCCCAGGAGGGCAGAGAGTAAGCCTTGTAAAGGAGAGAATCTGAGGCAGAAGGAGTGAGCAATGTAAAATGGAGCTTTGGGGAGGAATGTTCAAGGACAAGAATCCCACTATTGGTGGACTTGAATGATACAGGGAAGGGCAGTAGAAGATTAGGTGGGAGTGGGGGATCAAATTGTGTGGGGCCTAACTGGGAGGCTTTTTGGATGACTGGGTTTTGTTTGGAATGAAAAGGAAATCCACTGGAGTATGTTATACAGAGGAGTGAGATACTTCCACTCATATTTAACAAGATCATTTCAGTTGTTGGGTTAAGAGTAGATGGGAGGGGTAGACCCAGCAAGAATCAGTTCAGGAGGCTGCAGTAATTCACATGGGAAATCATGGAAGCTCAGTTTACTTGGTTCTAATTTCCTATTCCAAAAGACCATCAATTTATTGCTCTTCCTAAAATTTTTTTCTTTCTAATCACTTGCGATGGCCATGGTCCACACCTTCCCCTCACCCAGTCCAGGGTTCATGACCCATACTTGCCATTTCTCCTTCACTCTCTCTCCTGTGCTTGTCTGGGAGTAGCTCAGTCCTGGTAAAAAGGCACCCCTTTGCTTTCTTCCTAACACTTTGTCTCTGGCACCCAGAAAATGTTCTGGCCAGACCTCGGGGCTCTATAAATATTTGATGGCTGAAGAATGATGCGTACTTGGTGGATGGAATTATGCAGTTATGCAAGGCTGTTCTTGAATCTTTAATTCCCTCCAGGATGTCCAGAATCTCTTAGGATGATATGGGAGCGACCAGAGAACAGCAGTTCCTACCCTCTAAGTCGGCTGACTTTTGTGCGTCTTCCGACTGCAGCTCCCTCCAGAAGGGCTCCTGCCGGGGGAACTGTCTCAGCAGTTCATCTCACTTCTGTTGGCAGCAGCTTTCCGGGGTTATCTTGGGCTGATAATGGTGACAGTTCTGAGAAATTTCTAGTAAAAAGCATGGCGTTTCTGATGTCCATCCAGGAACACTCCCCTTGTCACAAAGCTTGTGGCTACCTTAAATCAGCACATTTCTGTGTTCCTTGAGGGTAGCTCTGGCTTTTTGAAAGGTAAGTAATTTTTTTCAATAGTTTGCCTTCCAAGAAAATTCTCTAGGTTCCCCAAAGTGCTGTAGAGAAAGCAATGAGTATAATAGTAAAACACACAGCCGCATTCCAATCTGTCTTCTTTGTTCAATTTGATGGAGGGTGACCTTTCATGCTTTCGTGGGGGTCTTTACAGATCATGATATGTGGAGCCTGTCACTCCTTTCTGGCACCATATAAACTCAGGTAAGTGCCCACTGCTTTTCCCTCTGTCCATAGGACTCAAGAACTTAAGTTTCAGCAATAGTCCAGGATAGAGCATTCCTTTTTCTTTAATCTCCCTTCCATTAAGTTGTAATGCAAACAGAACTACATTCATTAGCTCTATGTTAATTTAACACACACACACACACACACACACACACACACACACACACACACAGTCTGGCCAGAAAAAGTTTGACCATTGTTAATATAATGAGAACAGTTTGTGTGACATTGAGGTAACCTGGCAGCCAAGGAGAGTGGACTGGATGTGTGTGCATGAACAATGACAACTTCACTGTACTAGTCAGTGGGGGTGGCAGATGCTGTTGAGTGAGCGTGTGTACTGTGTGGCCGTCACAATCAAAATGATCGAGCGAGTAGAGCAACAACTCTGTAATAAATTTTACATGAAGCTTGAACATTCCTCCACAGAAACTATTCAGATGATTCAGAAGGACTCAGCTGTGGGGAACTGGTGATTGGCAGCTTCATCATGACAGTGTGCCCACTCATGCATCACATCTCATGCAGAGCTTTTTGGTGAAACATCAAATCATCCAGGTGACTTGACTCCCGCTACAGCCCAGATTTGGTGTCCTGTGACTTCTGGCTTTTTGCAAAACTAAAATCACCTTTGAAAAAGAAGAGATTTCAGATCATAGATGAGATTTGGGAATATACGACTGGGCAGCTGATGGCCATTGGGAGAACTGTGTGAGGTCCCAAGGTGCCTACTTTGAAGGGGACTGAGAAGTTATCGTCCTATGTACAATGTATCTTCTTGAATAAATGTTTCTTTTTCATAGTACATGGCTGGATAACTTCTGGACAGACCTCATATATAAATACATTAGAAATAGTCCATCACAGATAAAAAAAAAGTTTGAGCATCCCTTCCTCCTTTAGATCAGAGCAGTTTCCCAAATTTACCTGATTAAAGAATCACCTCAGATGCTTGTTAAAGATCTAAACAAACTCAAATAAAACACGGAAGTTCAGGCTCCTCCCGTAGGTTATGTTTTAGGGGGAAGAGAGCTGGGAGACAGCTGTCTTAACAATAGTCAGAAATGGTTCAAATAACCAGGCAAATTTGAGAAGTTCTAGATCAGGAAAGAGGGAAACTGTCATTTGGATCCCATATTTCATTTTCTCATTCACTCCCTCTGGTGAATGGAAAAGCTGTCCCTTCTTTCCTTTCCAGTGGTCCTGTCCTGGGACGCCGAGCAGGGCTAAAAATGTGTTAAAAGTGAATGACCAGAGCAAAAAAATGGTAGTCAGCGGTTAAATATCTCAGAAGCTCACTTTCAACCTTAGATAAATGTGGACTCACTGCTGTCTTAGACAGCTTGGGCTGCCACAGCAAAAATACCACACTGGGCGGCTCGGAAACAGCACATATTCATCTCTTGCAGTTTGGAGGCTGGAAGTCCAAGATCAAGGTGCCTGCAGATTTGGTGTCTGGGAACGACTTGCTTCCTGGTTCACAGACAGCATTTTTGGCGGTGTTCTCACATGGGGGGAGGGGCATGGGAGCTCTCTGAGGTCTTTGTCACAAGGACACTGATCCCATTCATAGAGATGAACGTAATCTCTATACACGGGTGTTCAATGAATGTTCATTAATCACATGTATATAAATGTATATACATACATATGTATGGACAGCCATCACACATAGTATCTAAATAATAATTACTTGTGTATATTGTTTTCACAGAGCTTTCTACATATAATATTGCTTCATTTATTTAACCCTTGTAAGATGCTTCTGATGGAGGAATTATACCTATGGTCATTTTCAAAGGTGAAGAAGACTCGGTCTCATGGGTCTGCCTAAAGGTGGCACAGTCCAGCCAGTGGCTGGGCCGGGACTCAGATGTCCCTGTTCTGAGCTTGAAGTCGGCAGTGCTGGCTCCTCGGTAATATGCTGCTAATCTTTTGTCATCTAACATTGTCTTAGGGCCAGTCACAAGGAAGCTCTGAATAAGAATCAAATAAAGTCTGCTTTGCAGAAGACAGAACAGAAACCAGTAAGGACGTGGTAAAATTCCCCACTTCCCACCTGTGTTTGGGATCTGTCAGCATTTCCAGACCGCAATTTACGGGCGTGTGTGATGAGCACAATGTATCATCTTTGCTTTCCTTAGTCAGGGGAGTTATATAAACTTGTTTTTGTATCATCTTTCTGCAGGTTAGCAAGGAAATTGAAAGATGAAATTATGTAAACTAATTTAGACTCTTCTGATGTGTATTTTAGGTATGTCAGTATTTACTGACTAATAAATTAGACACAAGTTAGTTTACATGAAACAAATTGCTCACATATTCATTTAATTTTAAATCCTGAACTACCTTTCTATATTTAAGGCAGCAACACCAAGAATAAGGCACAGACAGAGGACTAGGAAAAGAGATAAATGGGGTAATGCCAAGAATAAATCGAGAGCATTCCTTGAAATACATTGTTACAAACTATATATGTGATTACTAGATCTGTTTTCCCTAAATAATTTTTAACAAATTATTTAATTGTGTTACATTTATAGTGCAAGTACCAATTAAAATATCACATTAGGCTGAGCTAATTAAATCTGAATTTAACATTACCATGTTGGCTTCGCAGTAAAGGACGACACACGTGAAATTGGTCACCTTGGGGACACACTCTGGCTTCTGTGGGCCCTTGGCACTTTGGCCTTTGTGGCCACTCTCCCCCCCAAATACTGAAAATTATATTTATGACTATTATTATAAAGACAAATGTGCTGGAATTATATATTAACACATTTTCATTGACCTAAGCATTCAATATTTTTTCACTTCTGGAAAAAAGCGGGCCTCTCCATGCAAGATGATACCAGTAAATATGATCAAGAGGCATCGTGCATTTCCTGGTCCCCACCAATCATTGTCATCATCATCATCATCATCATCATCATCATTGTCATCATCATCATCATCAACATCTACTACGTTATTATAGAAGTAGTTGTGTTAAAATGTATTAAAACATTTTCATAGATCTAAAAATTCTTTTGTTTTCTTCCAATTTTCAAAGAAATGAAGACATTTTATGGGTCTCTGTAAGGATCCTGGGCCGTTGGGTAAAGTGGCTCTGAACACCTCACCTGTCAGAGCTGCAGCCAGTAGGATTCCTTCTGAGTCCCCCAGACATGCTGTGCTCGGTTGCTAACCTGTTCTTGTGCCTTTAAAGCCTTGCAGCCTCTTCAGTGGCTGGCGAATCCCTCCTCAACCATGCAGACTCACCTCAACTTTTATTACTTTGTTAAGTATTTTCTTAATCTCCAAGTAGAATTAGTCATGCTAAGATGTGTCTTGGGACTTTGTGTGAAACTTCAAAGAATTAAAGAGAAACCATAACACCTTATTATTGTTAATACCTTATCCTATCACTTACCACATTTGCTTTTTTTGATAAACTTTTTATTTTAGAATCATTTTCGAAGCACCGCAAAATTGCAAAGATGCAGCGTTTCCCCATACCCTTCAGCTTTCAGCTGCCCCCTAATATTACCATTATGGTGCCTTTGTCAAATCTAAGAAACCAGCATTTGTATTTTACTCCTAGCTAAACTTCAGACTTGATTCTGATTGCATCAGGTTTTCTGAAAGTGTCTTTTCCTTTCCTTCAGTTTCAGGATCCTGTACAGGAATCCATATTGCATTTGGTTACCACGCCTTACTCATTTGTTTCTCTGTCCCCTCTGCACTGAGACCTGTACTCGGTGTGAAGAAATACTACAGAAAGGGTTTGAAATTCATGCTCAATGACTTGTTCGCTCTTTTTTTTTTTTTTTTTTTTGGTAGCTGTTTTCAGGGGCCTGCCATGTTTCATCTGTTCACACAAAGAAAGTAGTTGGCAAGTCACAGACTCTGACTTAAGCTGATAAATCATTCTTCTTCGTGGTAAGTACAAATGAGACTCAAATTAATGCCCTTTCTTGTTTATGGACATTAGTCCAGCTTGATCTTTATAGAACGTGGACTTACTGAAGCTGTAATTGAAACCCTGGCTCTTAATGATGCCCTCAGGGTTTGTCCTGGGATTTCTCATTCATCAGATGTTAATTCCTTCACTAGCAGATACTCTTGAATGTTCTGGGCTCAGGTTGATCCTGGCCTAGCAATTTGTGACATTGGGGAAGCAATGCGCTGGATAAAAGAGACAGTGATACAGACAGACTCCAAATTAAAGAATTGGTAGAGATAACAAGAGGGTTGCCCCCCCCCCCC
>VMDR010036429.1:0-10494 GCA_007922815.1 Macrotus californicus | reverse complement strand
CAGTCACCATAGTCACCATGAACTTGGTTGCTTTTCCTGGCCTAGAATCATTACAAACAGAAAGGTCCAATATCTGTGGGAGTTGGATTCTTTCCCCTTATTTTTACCAAAACATATATAATAAGGTGCTTTTTTTTTTTAAGGAAAATCAGAATGATCACTGAGAATGTTCATGACCTCCAAGTCTGAATCAAAGGCATTGGTCTCACTGAGAATAAAATGAATGATTCAAGTAGCATTTGTGCCATTTATAGTATATAAGAAACATGATAAAAATACTGAAGAAAATTTTTTCTATTCTTTTTACCAGGTATTAAAATAAAGCTTTGCCAAATTCTGTAGGTTTGAGCTGGGAATCCCATAAAAATTTTACATAATTATATAACAATTTTTTTGAAAAAAGCAATCTCTAGAAAATCTAAAATAAAACTGAAACAAAAAACTAAATATGTATTCAGTTGATGACAGAGTGATTATAAATGATGTTAAAACACTGTTATCTGACCAGACATTGCCAAAGGGATATAACTTAAAGATAAAAGAGCCAAAAGAAGCAAAGCAAAACTTTCAACTACTTCTAGTATCCAACTGTCATAGGTGGTGATACTATTGTTATTGAGTATTGCAGCATAAAATCAATGAGTAACTACTTAGTGTGGTAAAAATATAATTCCAGGGTTACTGAGTTAGAATTCTGTTTGGGAGAAAGAGGAAAAAATGCAAAGTAGAAGGGGTTAAATAAAATTCTAATGGGCTTGGTTTTGAATTAGAGGTATCAATATAAACTCCTGATGTATTTTATCTTAAAATTATATGCCCTCTCTCCCTCCACTAGAAAAAAAAATCTAGAAAAAATGACCAACCCAATAAAAATGAGCTCATATTACCCAGATTTAATACCAAGTTTTAAGATATATTTCTGCCAAAAGGAAGTAGGGCTCCTTGAAAAACTAAATGGCTGATTAGTCAAGAAAGGCCCAACAAAGTCCTGGAACATATTTCAGGCCAGTGACCAAGAACATCACAGAAGACTGACAGGGGTCATGGCAGAAGGGCTCAGCTGGAAGAGGTGCCCCCAGCCCATTATGTAAAACTGGAGTACCAATAGATCAATAAATTAAGTGCGTATATTCAGGTGTCTATAGGGATTCTAAAGCAGCACAAACAAACTGATGAGTCACCTCTAGATGATGGAGAACTGTTTTCTCTTTGGAAGAGCTGTTATATAACAAGAATGAATCAAACATTTATCCAGACTTTCCTACACATATTGTGCCACTGGATAACCAAATGGTAGATAACATGAAGCTTTTGAAGCACTTTATCAGTTATTTTAAAAAAATAAATAATAGAATGAAACTAGCCTCATTATGCATTAACATATATTAAAAGATCTCAGGAGGGGAGGGGGGAAAAGGTAGAAAACTGTCTTGAATAACAATAAAAAAGTGTTAAAAAATAAAAAAAAGAAGAAAAAAATAAAAGATCTCTGTATTGAGTGTAAGAACTACTAACAACCCAAAATAAGAAACATCCAGATATTACAGACCTGTGGATAGAAAGTCACATTGCCACTTAGGACCCTAGTCTCACCGAAGGTAGAAGACAAAGGGAAGTGTGAGCACAGGTCCAGATCCAAGGGCGGGGACAGGTGCAGCTGCCCTGCTGGGATGCAGTCCATCCTGTCTAGGTGACGGGATGCTTTGTGGGGTAGCCTCCTGGCTTCTTCAACAATCAAATGCACTTGAAAAAGGAAAGAGAGAGATTAAGGGAAAATTATGGATTAAAAGAGATTTAAGAGACATTGGACCATCACAAAATGTTGACAGTATTTGAATCATTCTTCAGACAAATGTGGAAAATGATGGTATTCATCATGAGATCACTGAAAACTTGAACACTGACCTGATATTCAATAAGTAGATATTACACATTTGAGGAATACTTGCATTGCAGTTGCATGGAAAAAGAATTCTTATCTTTCAGGGTTGCATGTGGAAATATTTATGGATGGGTTGATATAAACTGGGATTTGCTTCAAATCATATAGATGTGGGGGAGGGGTTGGCGGAGTAGATAAAACAGGATTGGCCAGGAATTGATCATTGCTGAATCTGGATGATGAGTGCACATGTCCTCATGATTCTGTCTATTTCTGCATATGTTTGGCATTTTCCATAATGAAAGTTAAGAATGAACAAAATAATTTCCTTCAGTCCTTCTCATCATTTTCACAGTTAGCATTAATAAAGTCAGCAAGTTCAATTTTTGCAAAATAAAAATAAGTCAATTTTAGATCATTCTGTGCACCCAAAAACTGAGGTTGCATAGATTTTTGATATGTATTAATAGAGAAGTATTAAATACTTAATTACAAAATGCCTTGTGAATTAGTGATCATTATTATCATTCTTAGTATCCATCTAACTCACATGAAGTAGCCACAATGTTCTTATGCAATACAACTTTTATAAAAATTTGCATAGTTCCCCACGTTCCTTTGGACTTGTACAGGGTGGTGGCTGTAAAGTATTCAAGCCACCCCTGAAGCGATGTATAGTTTTCAGCCATTGTTAGGACCTTAGCACGCTCCCAGACTTTGTGGGGACTCTGTAGACACTTGGATACTACGCCTGTTTTCTTTCTCTCTCCATGTCTTCTAATTCAACACCACTTAATCTATAAACAAATTTTCAAAGCAGAATAAATAATAGCACATACATCTCAAAACCCCTAGAGTAAGTCCTGCTTTCATCCACTACGGCGGGCACACCGTGGCCGCGGCTCACTCCAGCCTCCAGAGCAGATGAGATGGTTTCAGCACAATGTGCCATTGGCAACTCACCTACCAGCCGTGCCCTTCTCTCTCTCCGCTGAAACCCACTCTGGAATGCATTTGGCAAAGTCTGTCCTCCCTATGGCAAAGACCTGAGACCAATTCACACAGTGCTGCACATTGTTCTTCCTAAGAACGTTCATTGTTTCTCACAACTGCAGTAATACCTTATACTGTCAATAACAGGGCTGAAACCTTTGCCTCAAAGGATACTTTGATTCAATGATATTTAAAAAAAAAACAACACAGTTTCTTAAGTGAAATTCTTAAATTTTAAGTTTGGTTTGCCCTGTCAAGGGTTATAATTTCCAAGAGAAAAAAATAAAAATATTTTTATTCTTAAAAAATAAGTTTTACAAAATTTTGAGAGGGGCACTCTACCAAAAGCTAGGTCACGTGAATGAAATGCATTGTATTCATTCAGCGAGAAGAATAAGAGGAAACAAATAGACAATAAAACAGGTAAAGAAACATGGTGATGAAATTAAGCTGCTGTTTCAAAGAACAGAAGTTCAAAATGTACTTTAATTTTTGTTGTTTTTTTTTTAAAAATAAATGTAAAGGCTTTTTTTAAAGGACTTTATCTATTTCTAGAGAGAGGGGAAGGGAAGGAGAAAGAGAGGGAGAGGAACACCCGTGTGCAATACAAATATCAATCAGTTTCACCCCTGCCCCACCAACCCCAGACTGGGGACCTGGTCCACAACCCAGGCATGTGCCCTGAGTGGGAGGGAATCCACCTGGCAATCTTTGGGTTCACAGACCAGCACCTAATCCACTGAGCCACACCAGCCAGGGCAAATGTACTTTAATCTTTGTAGAGCAAAATAAGAATGTCTTACCACATGAAAAAAAAATTAGTGAGTTTTCAATAGAATTTACTGCTAAAAATAGTTATAGATTGTTTTAGTCACATTGCATTACTTCGTGCTATGAAAACCAAAAACCACTGAGTTTTGCAAGTCAGCCTGCCTTTGAGATTTTCCCACCAACGCTGATGTTCACAGACATGGGTGACTAATAAGGCCCAGTAAAGCAGGGCTTTGTCACTGTGAACCGCTGACTAATGTGAGTGGTAAAGACTTCGATTTTACCGACACTTTGTTAATAATACAGGGGTAGAGAGCTATAGGGCAGGAGGAGGCAGGGTAATCTGGCAACTTTCTAGAAAATGCCAGATGGTTCTGCCTCCTGGTATCTAATTTTAAAGCATGTAATTTTGTATCACAATGCTTTAAAGGGTTAAAATATGCAATGCATATGTTAGAAAATGTGTATAAAATATGCTGTTACATCTTTGGCACATCCTTGTGTGGGCCATACAGGCATGCTAAAACTGAAAATATAAATTCCGTGACTCAAGTTTTCTTTCATAGCAGACAAAATTATTATAAGTACCAAGCAGCAAACTCCATCAGATTCCAAATAGTGATACTATAATTTGATGGATTCATTAAAAATTGTTTAAATGCAACTCTACTTGATGAACTGAAACAAATTACATTGCACAAAGGACAGAACATCGTAATATGTAGGAATTATAATGTATGTATTAAAATTAGGCACCAACAGTATATTTGGTAAAGTGTCCCAGATCTTTAGATGCTGATTCAAGCCTTGTTTTTTCTGGTTTAAATGACTTGGGATGTGACTTTTTGACTACCACGTGCATAAGGAGTAAGTCTGAAACCTGGATACTTGCTCCCTGCCTGTCAGAGGCTGTCAATCCTACTTCAACTGGCAGATGTGCTTTTACAGCTGGGACCAGATGGAGACCTTCACGTCTGGGCCTTTGGGAGGAACATGATGCACAAAGCAGCAAGCCCCTTTGGGAAGCTGCTTTGTAGCATGGAGAGATGGGCATTAAAATGTTTTCTTAACACACTTCTCAAATTCACTACAGCTTTTCCCGCAACCCCAATAAACCATGCTGATCTGTGAGTGATTCTGTTGCTAAACTTCACAAGGAAGGCAGTAAAACTTACCAACTTGCCTGTCTCATGCAATGTAAAAAATATTAAAATGTACTTTGTGAGTTGACTTCTAAAGTTAATTATCATTATAAAAATGTTCCATGATACTGAAATTCTTCCCGTTTAAGGTGACCTAACACATCCTCTCAACTTTAGAACACAAAGATTTTTCTCTAACTTCTGTCCTTCCAGAACATCATCATTGAATTTGGTTATAGTAAGTTTACGCATTTTATTAGAAATTTAAAGTTAAAACTTAGCCTTATAAACTTGGGATTGATGTTTCATTTTTATAGTTTCTTACAGATGACTATTGATAATTGTGGGATTTTTGGTCAGCAGGGAAGAGGGTGGGGAAGGTAGGTGGAGGTGGGCAAAGGAGAGATAAATGGGGACCTCGCTTGGGGCAATGGGCCGAGACGCAGTGTACCGATGGTGCTCGGTTGAGCGGTACACTTGAAACCTGTATGATTTGTGAACGAGGGTCACCCCATGCTAAATTCAATTAAATAAAGAAAGAGAAAGTCTTCAAGAATCAGAGGCATTGCTTCGTGGTGTGTGTATTCCCTTTTGTATGACTGCCATTCACGGGGGAAACTAGGGCGTGGCAAAGCACACTGCGGATCTCCGGGGTCGCCGCACGGTCCCCCGAAACGGCACATGGACAGACAGACTCCTGGAGTTTGTCTGGAGGAGGCCTGGCTCTCCATGACCCTGGAAGACTAGAACTGAGGAATTTCCTGAGAGGTTGTGTTTTTTCTAGCACTTTTTTTCAACGTAGCAGGGGACTCACTAGCAATAGTAGGACTATCTTCATCCAATGTGTAAAAAGGGCATGAGTTGAACAAAACGAATTGAGAATTAGAGGTAAGAAAGGGAAGACCGCAGAATCATCAACAAAAGAAAAACGCAGAATTTTACATTGAACAAAAGTCAAGTAGGTTAAGAGGTTCTGCTTCTTGTATGGCTTATTCATTTGCAATAATTAATTTTTTGCAATAATTAATTTTTCATTGTAATCGCTTGGCTTTGAGTAAAATATGATCAGCATAAGTGATACTCCTGCTAGTAGCTAATATTTCCCCTGAACTTACTGTAACCCTATTGATAATACTTGGGCTTGGTAATGTTCACCCACATAACGTATCGGTAGGGTGAAACTCAAGTTCCAGAAGTTCAGTGAAATGTCATAGCAATAAAGTAGCAAAGTTTCCACTCCAGGGCCCTCTCTTTACCAGTTTCTCTGGGTTAAAACAAGCCTGCCTAGCAATGATGCTCCAAAACAGCCAATCTGTGGTGTATTAAAAATAGGTCGTATGAGTCATTTCTCTCTGAAACATAAGTACTTTGAAGAAACCAGGGGTTCAGAAAACATATTTAAACTAAGTTCATTTTTCTTTTTGGCAAATGCACGTTAGCAAATACCCTGAATTTTTCTGTGTTCCAAAATTCACAGGTGATGGGTCAAACTCATCCGTCAACTAAATTATTTGCATAAGTAAGACTTTGTTCCGACTCAGCCTCAATTGTGAAATTTAAGTGGATGCACGCTTCCAGTTTCTCCGGGGTCGTGTGTGATTTTGGCAAGCAAAAGTGTGACGTGCACTTCGCCAGTGAGTTGTTCTGTGAAGTTAAAATGTCTATTGATGTGGTAGTTTTAAACAGGAGGTGCCTGTCACGATAACAAAGGTCAAGGAATATCAAGTGGACTAAGTAGAAATAACATCGTTATGGTTTTTGGATGGAGTTAGCTAAATTTCTTTTTGCTACATGTACAAAAATGTATTTTTCTCTGTAATAAATGATTTGTTATAATTTCTAACAACACTAAGCCAAATGCCTTAGTCAAATATGAATTATACCTACATATTCTGAAATAATAAAACCCCAGACCTAAAAATAAAACAATTGTGCCTAAGGAGGCTTAGTTGTATAGGACTTTATCTATGGATGGCCATGCAGGGGAAATACATTTTCTGGAAATCGTCCTTTTTCCAGACTTTATGACAGACAAATGGGCCAACAAGAAGGAAGATATTAGCAGAGCCTCCTTGGAACAATAATATTAGGGCTCCCGTGTTTGGACCAAAAGCTTTTTGTAAGTTTATGGTGAAGAATTATGGGTGTTAACTGGACAACTATTTATTAACAAGTCCCTGATTTTTGTCAGGTATTTTATATGTACGTACATACATGGTTTATATATTCAAATTCCAATATTTGATACCATTGGGGTCTGATCAAGAAATGAAAGAACTCAGATTAAGCCTACACTGAAGTATGTGTAATACACCAGCAGAAAACCTGTGTCACTAGCTGGCCACTTAGTCCCTACTGGTACCCCAGGGGCTGTGAGAGCTTTGAAAATGGGAGGCAGTACAGCACTCAACTACTAACCAGAAACATTAAAAATACCTTCATATTAAATGTAAAGGTTTTATATTAAAATTCTCATATTGAACTGTAAAAATTTATTATATTTTGAAGCAAGTTATGAAAATATGCTATTTCATAGTAGATCTTGGTAGATAATATTTATTATCCTAGGTAAATATCATCTAAATATTTTAAGAAAAAGAGATTAGGATTCACATAAAACTTATGTTTATTAACACAGCTAGAAATATTAATAACTCCCTAGAGGTCAGAAACAACAGTTTTAAACTGGAATTTTAAAGACAGTAATGTTTAGAAACTCCTAAGTGTGAGCTTAATCATTCTTCCCCAGCTATTATTATCCCTTCATTGAAGGATGTCAGTTTATTCCACATACTTTCCCATTTGAAGTTCCCAGAACTTCAGTGACACAGACGACAAGCTGGCACCAAGCTCCTGTCACGTTGTTGCCACAATGTCATTGCCCTCCAGGGTCATCAGGCCCTCGTGTATAATAAGAAAGTCTACTTTAGAGGACTATGAGCCGATCAAACAAAAACATGCATGGAGAGCATTGTCCCTGGACCCAGGAAACAGTGCAGACTTGGAAGTTATTAGAATTATTACAATAATTTCATTACCATCATTATTAAGACCACTAGTAATAACCCTGAATTCCAGAAGGTCAAAGCTCTGACCTTGTGATAACTAAATGGTTAACTGAATTACGTCTAGCCTCATAGTCACCGATAGTCATACAGAACATGAGACTTCAGGGGAAGAAAGTAACAGCTATCACCTTTCCTCGATCTATAACTCTTTCCATCTTATTTCTAAGATTTCGTACATACTTCTCATAGCCAATACCTCTGGGACGTACTGATGCATCTTGTCTCTGAGACATGTAATTCATATCCAGTTCCATCTGTCAGCTCTTTATTTGTCTTCTGTCAGCCCTTCTCTGCATGGACACAAGCATTTTGTCACCTAATGAGGGATTTTCATTCAAATGCGCTAAGAGGCAATGAACTCTCTGATGAAGTTACTTAAAAAGCCAATCTACAAAGCTGTCCCAGTAAAAACAACAACACACACTCACATCTTAGTCTGCCCCTGTCTGCGTCCCTCACTTCTCTCATCACTGATCCCTCCAGCCACAGAAATTCAGGACCTTACGCATTTCTGGTCCCATAATTTAGATGGATGGAACCCGAGGGACATTGGCCACATACCGTTGTAATACCAGCTTCTTTCTTCCAAAATAACCCAGGCAAACTTTTGTTTTTAATATATAGACTACATTTATTATGCATTTGGACACATTTCTTCCTTCAGCTAAAAAAATTACTAAAATTTACTAAAAGTTTCCAATGAGAGATATAATCAAACAACTAAAATGAGAGTTAATCAATATGTAGAACAATCAACTCAAAAAAGGAAAGCATTTAGTGATTACAATTGACATTCCCAATGCTCATGAAATACTAAGGACTTTGCCTCCAGCCAAATGTGGGTGACAAAGTACTATGTGACAAAGGAGCAAGGGAACACACAGTTTACAAATCCGTGCTGTGAACTTTTAAAACTAAAATTACATGGTATTTTTGTGCAATCCTAGATCTCTAGCTTCTCAGGCCTTACTAGAAAGTCATTTTTCCCCCCGGCTGTAATCCTAAGAATAAAATACTAACTTCATATATTAGCCATGTAGTGAGTTTATTTATTTGTTTGTTTGTTTGTTTGTTTATTTATTCTCACCCCAGGACCTGCTTATTGATTTTAGAGAGAGAGAGGAGGAGAGGGAGAGAGAGGAGGGGGGGAGAAACAATGATGTGAGAAGCATCTATCGGACTTACAGGAAGCATCTATCGGACTTACAGGAAGCATGCTGGGTTGGGGGAAAGGGTACAGAGGGACCACACCACAGAGCAGAGGGTTGCCCTCCACTGCCACCTTCTTTTCCGCAACAAGAGGAGTACCTCCTGGCAGTGTGTGTGACAGCCATGGGGCGAGGGGAGCACCCGGGGCACCTTCCCATCCTTTTTCCAGAGCCTTTTCTTTTGTTCCTGTTTTCTCTTCTCCCCTTGTCCAGTGGATTATGGATGCTGCAAATCTTGTACTAGGGGGGTTTCTCTCTATGGCACAGGTGGCAAACACAAGACCCAATGGCCAAATCCGGCCCTCCACCTTATTTCATCCGGCCCAGCACCTTGTTTCTACCTGGCGGCAGCACCGAGCTCTCACTTAACTGTTAAGGAATAGTTCATTTATACAGTCCTAAATTACATTTGGCCCTTTGAAGGCCACCGTGAGGCTGATGTGGCCCCCGGTGAAAATGAGTGTGACATCCCTGCTTTATGGCTATTGGAAAGCCAGTAGTAAAATCATAGCACACTTCTAGTACAAGGGTAGCAGCTTTTGAACTTAAAATAGCATCACTCTCATCTAAATCCCTACTCGAATTTTCCCTTTAACAAAATAGGCTAATCTTTGTACTATGAATTCTGTTGTATAATTTTTGATAAGCTGCCTCAACTCTCCTTTTTAAAGAAGTGGCCGGTGAATAAATAAATAAGAAATAGATGGTAAAGGGAAGGTTGGTGAATGTCATACCCTCAGAAGACAGTAGGATACAAACCGTATTTAAAGAAAAGACCGAAGGGCGGTCAGGCGGGCAGAACAGAGGGAGCAACCCAAAGCCTGGGGTGGTAGAAACACGTTTCCCCTCCCATCCTCCTGTCTTCCTCCTGCCTCGGCATCATCCCCAAATGCACGGCTGCACAGCACAAAGCAAGGGTGTGGAGGTGAAGAAAGGTGAACAAACTGATACTGAGAGAGGCTAGGAAAGAAATATGTAACAGCAGCCGTAAAAGTAGAGTCGGGGCTGCTCACATGGAGGTGAAGAGTCATGTGTGTGTTTACAAGCAAATGTTTCTTGGTCATTTGTAAAACCATTTGTATATTATCAGAATATATAATATACTGATTATAATTAGGTATAATACACACCCACACCCACACATGTAACATCAGTTGAGGAAGCAGAAGAGGCTGGTGACAGTGGGAAGGGGGAATGCAACCAGAAATGTGCTCTGTGGCCATCTTTCAAACCAAATCTTGATTAGTTGGCATATATGTTATAAATAATTTATCTCTCTCCCCAGAACATTTGAGTCTTAGATTAATTCTGCATCTGTGGTTATAAATTAGACATATCCAATAATACTCTTTTCCAGCCTCAAGCTCAGATTCTTGTTTGGCTGTCTAATGGGATGTCACATAGGAAAATTAAAACTTCATGACACAATA
>VMDR010036428.1:0-10493 GCA_007922815.1 Macrotus californicus | reverse complement strand
TTTTTTTTTTTTGCCTTAACAATAATCGCTTTGTGGTTAGCATAGGCTGGTCTTTCTATTTATAAATTTGATTTGTTTTAAATATTTTTATTATTTCCCTTTTTTATGAAGCCAAGACCCATAATTATTCTTTTTCTTTAAAAATATTTGGTGTTATGTCAGCCAAAGTATGTTGTTTAGAACACTCATTACATATCACTCAAGAATGGATGTTATAATAAAAAATATTTGGAAAATGCTATATGACATCTGAACATTTAAGAGGTTCGTAGTATTTATTAGAGTAATACAATTTATGTAAGTGTAGAAGAATAATGAAATTTATAAGTTCTGATGTAAGGGAACATTAAATTTTGGTTATTCAAGCATTTCTTAACTTTTTTTATCTTGGAGAAGATCTCTGCCCCCATCCCTCGGGATGATACTTAAAATATTTAACAGCCAATGCGTTGGCTCACCAGCCAGCCTGCTGCTCAACTGTCTGTCTCTCCTCCGCTCCTTCAGAGCTCACATCCCTAGGAGACTGCAGTTCCCACAGTTGACCATGCAGAGGTAACTGGAAGCGTCTGTTAGCTGTGAAGAGGGCTTGCAGATGGGCACTAGGAATTGCCTTCCAGGGTGCAGTGCCTTCTCCAAGGTCACCTTCTCCTTCTCTTGGATTGGCTGAGTCACTGACCAATCAAAATAGGGGCTCCTCTTAATGTTGGAACAATCAGAATAGGGGCTCCTGTTACTGTCCGCGGTGCCTTCTAGTTTATAGTCCTTGAAGACTTCTGTTGTGCCAGCCCGTAATCTTTTGATTGCTGGACTGAGAGGAGATCTTGGAGGCCTCCAGGGGAGAGGCCATGTGGTGAGGTTGGCACAAGTGCTTCTCAGAGAACTTGGTTCAGTAAATATTTTCCAACTGCTCTGCAAGTGTTGGATTGTTTCCATTTCTTTACCACTGTATCGATGTGTCCCAGCTGATTGTCAGTTTTATCCATGACACATGTCAACACTATTCTAGTGCTATGGAACAACCTTCGGCAACTGTTAGTCTATGCCATTTGGGGTTTGTGCAAATACATCATTTTTTTTCTTACTGTCTATTGATTATTATAATACCATAATGTTTAAATATGTCACTTTGCCAGAATTCAGAATTAACAAATTTTATTTTAGTTTTTGAGGTTTGAAAAATCAAAGGGCAAGAGATAGCACAAAAAGTCATGGCAGGTTCTTTAGAAGGGCTAGACTGGCGATGTTTTAATAAGAGGAAAGCATTCAATGACCCAGTATAAGCTCTCCGAAAAAAAAGTCACTGATGTAAATCTGAGCTAGTTCCTCCATTATCAGATTGTTACACTGGGACTTCAGTTACACACACACACAAACACACACACAGATGAAGATGATTCCATACAGAATCCTTATATAATAACCCTTATTTACCCTTGTAGAGTATTTTTTAGTGTAAAAATATTCACTGAAAATCTCAGGGGACAAGTTGATAAAAATTATAAAAAAAAGTAATCACCTCTCTAGGGACTGGTCCCTACTTTTCTACCCTTCTTTCCTGTTAACCCCATAGGAAAAGTGAACCATTTTCTCATCCCCAACGTAGTCCTACTGATCTCCCCCTATCACTAGGCAAACATTATTAATGTAACAATATTTTCACATTTTGTCCTTCTCACATCATCACCCCCAGGTAGATTTTGCACCTGTTTACTTGTTCTGAACTTGTAGAATAATGAATGCAAAAAGCTATCCAAGAAAACGAGCTAGAGAAAGGCTAGTAAAATTTCTGAGACAAAGGAGTCTTACTAAGAAGAGAAAGTTCCCCTGTTACTTACCCTTCAAATTTCTCAATTGCCTCAGTAACACCAGCTTAAGAATGGGAGAAAAATGCCAAACACCAAGATTGCACTGAGGTAGGAAATGAGTCTCACATATTTCTTGGAGCGTAGGGGGCAATTTCACATCAGCACGAGTTTAAGTAGAGAAAAGATGAATGTGGCCTGCAGATAAGATCTGTGGAAGGGTGTTGGACTGCTCTTTGAATGGTCCTGAAGAAAGCAGGTTACTCGCAGCGCCTTCTGGTTTATAGTGCTCTTACCACTTCCCTTTTCTAAAGTCCTACCCATTTTCCATTTTCAAGAGCTATGGTTTTTCCAAAAATCTTTGCATAACACTCCAATCTTTGGTGATTCGAAGTATCATCTAAATTCTATAAAGTATTGACTATTTGTAATACATATAGATAGGCATATGACAATATATAATTGTGAGAATACAATATTATCTATAATATTTATAGATAATATATATATAAAATTTAGGGTAAAAATGCCCTGGATTCCTAGCCAGAATAAATTCTTAATTTCTTAATTCCAGAATCACATGTTACACAGCTTTTGTACTCCAGTGCCTGGCCAGGAGTAGCTTTTTAGTGCATGGTGATGAGATTGTTGGCACCAACATCTTCTATTTATTCTTTCTGGCATGTAGGAATTTGCAGCTTTCATGAATATTAGAGATGAATTAAAATGATTACATTTTTGTGTTTTTTCTAATTAAACCAATTTTATTTCCTAAGCCTTGTTAATTTTTATCTGTATCATTGCCCTTAACACATTATCATTTTATATGCCTGCCTCTTAAGTAGAGCTGTTGGATTCTTGAGAATAGGGACAATGTGTTGTATCCTGGTATTTAGCATAGGGCCTGTTACATTTTTAGGAACTCTGCAAATATGAATGAATGAATGGCATTGGGAATCTCCTATGTGTAAAAAGAAGGCTGAAAGGAACTTTCATTTATATCTATTTTCTTTAAATTAAAAGAAAAAAGAGCTGTGGTATAACATTAGTAACACAGGATTTAGGGGCAGAATACCTGGATTCACATTCTAACTGGCCACTCATCAGCTGTCTTCTTTGAATGGGTCACTTAAGTTCTTTCGGGTACTTTCTCCAAGTACAGATGATATTCTCTACTGCCCATAATGGTAATAATGATCTAACAAGATTATAATTCTGAAGTATGTAATAGACTTTCACAGAGGAGGTGATTAAAGCCTATTTATTAGTCTGAATTAATAAGTTCTTGACCAATGGATAGATAAAGATGAGAGAATCTCTACGAAGGTAAGGTCAGTGCCAAGAAGTAATGTCTCTCAACTCCAGCTTGCTTAACACTGCAAAAGGCCACTGAGTAGCATGTGAAATATCATAAATTAAGACATTTTCTTTCTGTTAAATAATAGGAAAAGACTGAATGACCTTTGAAGGGACTGACCCACCATATATTCTGTGATTCATGGAAGAAAACACAATTTGTAGATAAATCAGGAGAACCTGCTTTTCCGCTATGTCAAAGATAAAGCATCAGTTTGGAAATGTCAAATCTAAGTAAAATCTCTTTATTTCTTTGGTCAATTCAAGGGACGTGCTCATCTCTTAATCTTTTAAAATGAACCACATCCTTTATGCAATGTGCATACACTAAGGAGCAGTAGAGAGAAGGAGTTTTCATTTTTACCAATTCAATTTAAATGCAAATGTTAACCACTCACATGATGCTGCTGTGTACATAATTAAGCATCATTATATACTACATGAATCATTTAGCAACCTTCCAAGAGCCGTTTGACTACATAAAACATACATTATATTGACAAGCAGCCAAATGACGTATACTTCTGTCCTCATTAATGCTCTTTTTGTGTTACAGGTCAATTGATTATGGGACAACCTATGAGAAGCTGAATGATAAAGTTGGGTTGAAAACAATTTTAAGCTATCTCTACGTGTGTCCTACCAACAAGCGTAAGGTAAGAAATGTGTATTTAGCGTGTGGCTTATTCATAATGTGACTTCTGTCTTGGTTCGCTAACCTCTCTAGCCACCTAAAAATCCATTACAGGTCAACTTGAAGAGATGCATAGATGAGCTGATGAATGATAAGGTGGTAAAATGTCTGACACATCGTAATTTGCAGGTCAGCAGCTGTGACTGTAGGAGGGCAAAGGGAGGCATATCATTACCTTTTCCAAAAGGCAACTACAGGAAATGAGTCTTGTTAGATGGATGCTGCCGATGCTCTTGTAAGACCAACGGCCAGTCAGTGACAAGAATCAGAACGGGCCTTGACAAAACAAAAAAAGGAGAGATTTTCATTCGTCGTCCTCTGTTTTCCCCTGACATGGAGCAAATAGATTAACTAGAATTGAAACAAAGGCATTGTCTTACAGAAGGTTGGAAGTTTCATTTCTAAAGTTATTCAACCTATAAAGTTAAAGTTTGTATAAAGTTATACAAATGCCAGGATGAAGCTACTGTGAGAAAGAGCCTTGTAGATCAGCAAATACCACTCCCTAATTTTACAGATGACAAAACTAAGGCTTAAGAGAAGGAAATAGTTTGTTCCTGTTGCAGAAATATGGGTGCAACTGGGACTAGAATTCAGGTTTCTTGGTGAGTGGTCACATTAAGTTATACCGCTCCTATTACTCTTCTGAGAGAGATGTTATTTTCTTAGGAAGAAAATGTTTGCATTTAAATAAGAAAGACTTATTTGTCTCAGGAGGAGAGTTGTTTGGTCTTAAAGACCTGCATTGTCAAATTCTAAATTCTGACACAATTTCTAAGTATTACATGAATTACATGAAATAATAGTGCTCATCAGGAAATAGGAAAGTGCTATTCATTAATATGTCCTAAGCCATATTCTGCTAGGAATCTGCACTGATATCTAGGTTTTCACTTCAGATCTGTCAGTAGTTACTGTTACTAGCCTTGGGTAGGGTCTACATTTTGTTATTTGGACTGTGAAAGGTGGACAAGAACATCTCTTGACAGTTGTTTTCGACACTGGCTGTACATTCAAGGCACTGGGTGGTCCCCAAATGTGCGAGCCTTGGTCCCACCCTGTTGCTCTGGACTGGGGCTCAGGTACCTATACCCTGAGCAAGCTCCCTTGATACTTCTGGTGTGTGTCTAGGATGAGAACCACTTCTACAAGTATAATGTTCCCTCTGGCTTTAAACATTTCAAGTTCTTCAATAGAAGCAGCATAATATATCAGTTGCCCGTAGATTCTGTTCTGACGGCCTGCGTGTAAACCCATCTAAGCCAGTTAACAAGTATACAACTATAGTAATTTACCTAATCTCTCCAAGTACCGTGTCCTCCAATTTAAAATCGGGGATAATTAATAGTACCTACCTCATGAGGAAAGTTGTGAGGGTTATATGAAATACGTCATTTCAGGTGTTTAGCACAGAGTTTGTTAAGCTTAATCAATGCTTTCTCTTCACCTTATTCCCTTTTTCTCACCTTCCTCCCCCTCCTTCTTCATATACTTATTGGAGGTAATAATAGTGATTATCCTCCAGAAATGGCAGGGTTCTTTAGCACTTTCTACAGTGATAGACAAGTTTCTCTAAACTGTACAAAACTGTAGACACGAACCACTTGAGGCTACTGAGTATGTGAAATGTGGCTAGTATGACTGAGGAGCTGGATTTTACATTTTATCTAATTTCAAGTAGCTTAAATGTAAATATGCATATTTGGCTGATGGCCACAGTATTCCACCAGTAGTACACAGCACAGTTCAGTAATGTCATCCTCATGTTTCGAAATATACACTGAACTTTCCTATTGTCTCCTTACTGGCTGGTTCTTGGGCCATCATCAATAATTACATGTAAACAATTTTGATCTGCTGTATGTAAATCTCCTAAATTGAGAAGCTGAACCTATAGCCTTTATTTTTACAATGAGCTTTAGCTATGTTTGTTGGCCTTGCCTCAATTCTTGTAATCCCTGTTGATTTTTCCACTCGTTCACATTTTCAGCAAATTTGGTTTAGCAATCAGCACACTGTAGGCACCACAGAATACAAAGGGAAATAAGCCAGCTCTCTACCCTCAGAGGTCCTGTATTTTCCTAATAAATGCAGTAGGAGTTCTTGTCATTGAAAGTTGCCTTGAGACAGTTTCTGCCTCACAGGTGACTTTGGGTGAGTCACTTGCATTCTCCCATTTGTAGAGTGATGCAGGCCAAAACAAAGACATTTAGTGGAAGAGACCAGAGAATCGTTCTCATCTGGTGATAGTCTGCTTTAATGACGCCATTAGGGAAGGGTCTGATTTAAAAGCATAAGATGTCAAATATTGCATGTAAGCACAGCCTCTTCATTAGCAGCAGAATAGGGAATGACTTAGTGATTGCCAGGTTGTTTGCAGGAGCAGAACTTGAAGAATGGGACAGTGACGTCCTGATGTAGCTCTTAAGAGAGGAAGGAAAGTGTAGACAGAATACAGCAAGGAGCCCTGCCATCGAACCTGCTCATGTCACTACACCAGTGTCCACCTGGCTGCATGCTCACTTACTAGGCAGTTATCTGAGGGCTTAAAAGAGGGCATTCGGCCATGGGCAGTTTGCTGAAATCAAGACTTGAGAAAAGAAGGCGTTGCCCATGACTGAAAGAGAACAGTTTTTTCTGGGACAGGTACCTTCCAGAAGCAGAGTCAGGCCTGAGCTGTTTCAGTCACAGTGTTTGTGGGAGAACTGCAGAGAAGGGGGCTTTTCCTCTGCAGATAAACGAGGCCTTCAGGGTCACTTTCTGTGCTGCTGATAGATTTAAGAAATATTGGAGGATGATGAAGGTCTTTACAATGGTGCAAAAATCAATAAAGTTGACATAACAGTGAATTTGTGTGCAGTTTTCCTACTTATGAGATGAATTTATCACCATGAAAATGTATTTCTTCCCCCTAAAGGGACACAGTTCGACCAAAGAGATAGTTACCTGCACAACATTTTAAAGTGTGAATATATTTCCTCGATCAATGAGAATTTATGTTTAAAAAAGAGGGGAAGGCAAGAGAAGGAGGAGGAAGAGGAGGAGAAGCAAAGGAGGATCAGGCTTTGTTAATTATGCAGGACAAAGGCACTTAAGTCCCTTCCAGTTCTCCTAGGACTTCTGCATCCTCCGTGGAAAGGCAGGCTCCTTTAAAGGGTTGCAGTAATCCTTTCCGTTCTCTAGGGTGCTATCAAACAAGGTAACATCTCTTGTACCAGATACTTCTATTTGCTTTTCACACCTGTGAGAGCAAATGGAATAGAACCAGCATCAGGGTAACTGTCCTGCAGTCCCAGAAACCTGTTTTGCCTTCATGTTTTTATCGCTATTTTTAACTGCTTGTGAGGACCAGTGCAGATCCTCAATCAGCACAACTCCAGCAGCGGGCATCATGCCCTGGCTTTGCAGGCAGCTTGTTAGGGACATTCCTGGGATCAGAGTCCAGAACGAAGCAGGCCCTTATTCACGGTTTAAATTGATGATCGCCCATTGGCTGTCTGCTGCAAATTACAGCAGCTTTTCTTGGATAGGCCTGTTAGAGTAAAACTGTAATGTGCTCACAGGTCAGGATAGAAAACCTTGACTAAGAGACGTAGAAAGCCTGCTCCCAGGTATTACCCTAGCTCATGCATACTCTCTTTCAGGAGGAACCCTGCCCCTGGCCTCTGGTGTACGATGTGGGCTCAAAAGAACGAGGTGGGGTGGATCCTAGTGGCAGAGGATTGGCAGGCTTAGCTCTCTGTCCGTGTGTCTCCAAGGGAGAGCAGCCCCCCACCCCCAGTTCCTGGCAAATCTTGATGCTTGTTGGTGTCATCACTGGTTTATTGGATGCACATATGTCATCTTCTGAGAGAAAAGATGACTTAAACTGTGCCCGGAATGAACGGCCGAGAGGTAGGGAGTGATGAGAAAAACAACACACATGTAGCAAAGAAAGAAAAATCAGTGCTGAAATTTCAGTCTCGTTCTCACTGAGTTTATACTTATATTCCGCCTGAAAGGAAAACTTCTCTATACTCTGTGTGTATCCATCAGCAATACCTTTCCCATTACCCTCAACCAACCTTAGCTGTTTCTCCCTTCGTGAGACGTTGTTAACATCTTTAAGGTTTAAAGAATACAAAATCCCAGGTGGAAACAAGGAAGGAGTTTCTTTAAAAACGTGGAACAGCCCATCATTTAGTTATTAGACCCTTGTATTCTCTGCATACAGTGTTTCCAGCAAAGAAAAAACAACAACAACTAGAGAATATTCATTCTATTTCCTGTGCCCCCTTCAACTCCTGTTGCTTCTCCTTCTGTGTTATCACCACGTCCTTAGTATTATTCCTGCGGAGAGTGCCTTTCAAGACTTTCATCCTATAAATAGGAGCCCAGTCCCCAGAACACATTCTAATCATTCTTTTGGGTCTCTTGGTACATGCCAACATTAAACACTGTATTTTCTCCAGATGTTTAGGTTTTAATTACCGTACTGTACGTGGCACTTTCTAAATTAGCATTTAATTATTGATCCCTTGCCTCTTCTCTTTATATCCTGGGCTTGCTTAATTCTTCTGGTCATTTGCCTGGGTGGTCTATATCATGTATGTGACTTTTGGGGGCAAGAAAGAAGTGGCTGATAGAGTCTGCCAGCATCTCTTAGGGAAAATTATGGAATCACCGAATCAGAACCTAAAAAATGTTGGATATATTCAGATTCTGCTTTTCCACTTCACAGACATGGAAACCAAGTTCAGGAGACTTTAGTGACTTGCCTGAGAGGTTGCATGCAGCTGGTGAATGAAAAGCTAAATCATTAGATTTTTAAAGTAAACCTCAATGCCACCTATTCCATAAAATCTAATCAATTCCACTAATGAGATTTTCTCACACCCTCTTATCTCCAAGGCATCTGCTTTTCTATTCTAGCACTTTTCTCTTGCTTCTTTTTATTGATTATGCTGGTACAGTTGTCCCAATTTCCCCCCTTTTGCCCTTCCACCCAGCACCTCCCACTCCCTCAAGCAATCCCCCCACCAGTGTTCATGTCCATGGGACCTTTGTACAAGTTCTGTGGCTACTCCCTTTCCTATACTGCGCTTTACACCCCCATGGCTATTCTTTAACCACCTGTTTGTACTTCTTAATCTCCTCACATCTTCACCCATTCCCTCACACCCCTCTCCCATCTCTTCTGATTATAGTTATTTTTGACTATCTGACTCCAGGCCCTTTATAATGCAAAGTCCTAGATGTTATTAAGTGCCTTCATCGGTTGTGTGACCACTAACAAGTACAGGGTGCTGGTCTACAGTAGGTATCATAGCTGAGGATGTGAACTGAACTCGGGCTGGGTTTTGGACTCCTAGGCTGGGCCTTGAAAAGGAAAGTACCTTGTGAAAGCAACTTTGACTCATTTATTTTCTCTAATTATAGAATTAATTCTTTCAAGTGAATAAACAAAGATATTAAAAAATATATATCCCCGTAGGTTTTAGTCATTTCTAGGCCATGATGTATAATTTCATCTTTTCCAGCCAAGAAGAACATGATTAATATTTAAAGTGCCAGGACTTTGCGTAGCACTCACTTGACGTTATCTGGCGAGGCCACAGGAGCCAGCGTGCTGTATAATACATCAAAGGGGTGCATGACATCTCCCTTGCGGACACCCAGCACTTGCTCATTCCACCCCAACTCTTTTATCTGCCTCTTTGTACACAAGATCATGCCTTTGCCTCTAATCTCTTAAAAAATAATGTATGTTTCATTCATAAGGAAGTGTGACGCATGAACTCAGAGACATAGTGGTAATGGCATTTTCCAAACTTCAATGCAAACTTCATTTAGTGAATAAATGCTTACTACTTCCCTGTACTAACGTGGGCAAGGATGGCTGAGGGAAGAGATTATTTCCTTTGGTCCTTCCTGGGTATAGCTGAGTGTTTATACTGTTTCAGTCCATTAAGCATTGTTCCATTCTCAAGCGTTCCAAAGTAACATGAAATCCAAGAAAGCATGCCACATCTACATTTTTTTCTTTGGGTGATTTTCCAACAGTCATTCAAGCCCCTGGGTTTCAAACAAGTTACAGAATAATCAGTGCTAAGTGCTCTGTTTGAAACAGGGGCAGAGAGCCAGGAGCCACGCCCACTGGTGAGCTCCCTCTGAGCCCCGTGGTGGCCTTAGGGGGCCCCCCCGGAACTCCTAGGCTCCATAGAACACAGTTGGAGAAAACACTGATCCAAACCATTCCTCCTCTGTATATGGAACACCACCTCTAACAGCCAGGTACCGGTACTATTTTACAGAGCCAAAACACCTGTGATAACATTCACAAGTAAAAAAAGCACGGTCTTTTTGATTTCAGCATAGAACGTTACACAGTAGGTACCTTTACTGAATCACATTGTGTCTAACATTATGTTAAAAAAAATAAAAACAAAAAAAGCAGCTCACAATATGCCTGCTTTCTCAGAACTGATCAAATTAACTAGCAGTTTACTGTTTCATTTCATGTAGCTTTAAGTAATACATAATACTTTTTTATTGGAGAGAAGCTTCTTGCATAATTAATATCACATATTTTTTATTCCTCATTTGTAAGATGTTGTGTCTATCACAGATAATAAACATCTGATACATTAACTATTAATCAT
>VMDR010036427.1:0-10492 GCA_007922815.1 Macrotus californicus | reverse complement strand
AACCTCCCTTTTTTAAACAGTCAAGTTCCCAATGTGAGTTTCTTTTTCTCTTGCTTTACATCTGTGGTTCACAAATCTAAGAGTGTACATAAAAATCATCATGGTGCTCATTAAAAAAGAAAAAGGAAAAACTAATTCTGGACTTCACTCCCTAGAGATTCTGACCCTTTAGATCTTCTAACTCAGGGGCTGTATTTTTTAACAAGCTTTCCTGTTGGTTCTGATGCAGGAGGAGATGACCCATGTATTAAACTAGAAACATCATGGGATTTCAATTATTCTTCTCAATATACAATATTAGCTTTTGTTCCCTTACAGGCAGAAGTCTAGCAAAAATACAGAGAAGGGGTAAAGGCAGAATAGCTTTCATCTTTGCGGCGACTGGGGCCACTGAGCAGATTCTAGGAATAGAACTTAAGAAGACCAAGATGCAATCGAAAGTCTAGTTTCTTAAGCAAAGAATTGCAACTGATATACTACATGCAAAGGCTCTTGTCCTGATCCAGGATGTACCGTTATCACCCAGATAATTTCCATACAAAATTAGAGATGTGTAACTGGCCAAGGTGTCTAATAAGTAAAAAATGGAGGTCATCAATAGTCAAAGGGCACAGCTCTAGAGAAATTCTCAGATTTTATAACAAGCAATTACAGTGGTTTCATTAAGCACTCATGTAACCAGGAAAAGAATAAATAGAAAATTCCTGGACTATTTCTCTGAGCTCTAGATTCACATTTTCAGCCACCAATTAAACACTGACAGCTGATTATCACAAAGGCATCATGAACCCAAATTTCCCAAACCTGAACTTCCGAATTGTGCTATACTCCTTTGATTGCTCATCATCGTCTTCTGATGTTACTCTAACCGGCCTGATAGGGGATTTGCTATGCATCAACTAAAAACCTGAAAGAACCTAGCTGAGTTCCTGGACAGGGTATGTGCTCTAATAAATGTTAGTTCTGCCTTTTTCTCCAGACCAGTTACTCAAGCTACTTAACTACTTGCTCTCTGAAGTCCATCCCCCTTTGCACATATGGTCCTACCTGTCTACCTGTTAAAGGGATTTTCCTAATTACCTTTTAGGTAATATTCCCAGAAGGCCAACCTCAAATACTACCTTCTCTGTAATGCATCTAAGATCTCAACATATGATTTTATTGTAGCACTTAAACTTTATTAAATTATAGCTACTTATTTGTCTTTCTGTCTTTCGGACCAAGAGAAACAGATAACACATTGTAAGGGCCCAACTGACACTCATTTCTGTGTAACAGGTATTTTGCCAAGCCACGTTAGCCTGGGGCTATGTGCTAGGGTCCGGTAATCACAAGTCTGACTTAGTAACCAGACTTCCCTGAAACTTCAGGCCTAGTCTAAGGCCTCTCTTACAGCTTTAGTGTGTGTACATGGTGTCAAAAGCAGCCTACAATGGGCAGACAATTTCCATTTTATAGTCAGCTTCTTGGCCCACCCAGCTACTGAGTTATTGTCCAACCACGGCAATAATGCTGCATTTTCAGTGCTTCTGCTGCTGCCCAGAAATGCCACAGCTGTTGGTTTGCTGCCCTGTGCCAATGCTTTTTCACCACTGTTTCACTGAAGCAGACATCTGTTATCTTGTCCAGAACCTCGTCTACTCTTCTAGCAATGCAAACCCTTTTCCAGCTCAAAAGCCCTGTCTTATGGTAACTTAGAGTTGCTCATCAAAATTCTCTAATCTCATCTCATCCTCAGGAAGGGCTTCAGGAATGAGTATGTAAATCATGCCAAACACATCAGGGCACTGGCTGGGACTATTCTGAACTAGAAGGCTTGGATTCTGGAGCTGGCCACCATTTTACCTACCACATGGGAAGAGCATGCTTGCACAGCCAAGTCACGCAGGTCGGCAGAATTCAGAGAATAAGCTAGAGCCTCTAAAACCTGACATGCAAGCCAACAAGCTTCTGCGTGGTTTAAATTAGAGTAGGATTTCTATCACTTGTAGCTACAAGAATTCCAATAACTTTTAACACTATTTTAGCACAGAACCCAGACTGCTTGTCGCTTGAGCAAGTGACACCTATGCATTGCCAGGACTGAGCCCTTGGAATGCTCCATCCCTACGCCTTGCCTTGCCAGGTGTGTCACTCCCCTCCCGCTCCCTTCTTGAACCCTAAAATCCCATGGACAGCCTTTGAGCCTTAGCCCCCAGTCATTTATTACAGCCAGGTGCTCTGCAGTACTCATTTCCCCTCACTTTCCAGAGTGTAAATGGGGAGTTCCACTCTTTCTTAATTAACCCTTCTGCGGAGGCCAGGGGCCACAAGCACTTTTCTGTAAAGGATAAGATCATGAATAGAGGGTGTTTTGTGGGCCACACCTGTCTCTGTTTCATCTACTCAACTTGACCAGTGTGGACATAGTATGAAATGAATGAGCATTACTGTATTCCAAGAAAACATTTTTTATGGACACTGAAATTCAAATTTCATATAGTTTTCATGTGTCACAAATATAAGTTTTTGATTTTTTTCTAAGTATTTAAAAATGCAAACCCAACCTAAAGTCACAGTCAGTATGCAGACTATAATTTGCCCGCCTCTGCTCTAGGCCCCTGAGGATCCCCATTAGCTCCTCAAAACCATTCTTTCCCCTCCATGTCCTGACAACTCTCTACAGAATTCAGTCAACAAATTCAAACTCTTTGAACTTATTACCAAATCTGCCTCTCAATTACATAGCCCAGGTCTGTCACATAAGAGAATATTCAACACACCTAGCAGAAGAAATGACAAAATCAGAGGGCAAATTCCTGAATCTTTTTTAATTAAGCAATTTTTATAGCATAATTTCTTTTTCCTAGCATAATTCCATCAGAAAGTAAAAGGGCCATGCAGGGTGAGTACTTCAGAGGGCACCCAACGCTGTCCTCTCGGTCAGGAGAAGGATTCTCCTTGCTGGCCTGTTGAAAGAGCCAAGTGTGAATGCTAAAGGAGAAGACTGGCCAGCTGGACCCCTGTGCTTTGTGAACTCAGAGAGTCCGCTCTGGAGAAGAGGGGAGAAGTTCTAAACTGGCAGCATGTTTTTGACTGAGTGAAGCCAGGCACAAGACTGAAGAACGACTAATTTATCATTTTCTATTAATCTAAAGTCTTCTAATACTCAAATATTATCATAATTACCAAATCAATTTCCCTATGGAATTTAAGCATTCATGTAGGAAATGAAGTAATTTCTCATATTTAAGTTCAAATATCTTGTGTTTTAACATAATATAGACAAGTTGATAATATATTATTGCCAAAAAGAAGAAAAAGTCATAAATCTCACGCCAAGCCTCCCAGGCCCTGGCCACGCTTGTGAACTGGCTACACTTACCAAAACTCCTATTACAGGCAGAATACATGTCTGTAGGTACAAGCAAACCTCTAAGGGTGTCTGGTTTGTTAAACAGTTACAGCTCTAAGAGCCTGGAAAACCACATCTGGCACAGAAGAGTGAGCGTCTTGGGACTGACAATATTAACAAAGGTGGAAAATTTCTACTTTCAGTTTGTGTAACACATAAAATCAGAGGTTCCCATGAACATGGCCTCTGGCTTTCTCTTACTCTGGCCCAACCTTGATCCCTCACTGGTTTTCCAGCTTTCCCCCTCTCCTTCTCCCTCTTATATTTCCTGATTCGTCCTTCTTCAAAGATTAAAACAAACACAAGTGATTTTTTACATTTCAATACACTCAGATTAAAACTCAGAAAGATATCCTCCAAAGGCAACCAACTTTTCTGCAAACCAAACCTCTAGTTCAGGTGCCCACTGCCACATAATCATTTATTTGTATCACGTGCCAAGGAGGCACAGTGCTTAGTGCTTGGAAAGCAGAGTAGACAGAATTTTGGCCCCCATAATTTTTGCTGCCTATTATTAGTCTTGTGAATACACTACAATGCGTGGTGAAAGGGGCTTTGCTGACACCTTTAAGGTTACTAGTCAATTGACCTTAAAATAAGGAGATCATTTTAGATTACCTAAAGGGATCCAATATAGTCACATGAGCTCTTAAAAGCATAAGTGGGGAAAGAAGGGGAAGTTGGAAGGATTTGAAGTGTAAGAAGGATTCAATGTGCCATTGTAGGTTGGAAGTTGAGGGGCAGTGTGTCACAGGATTGTAGGAGGCTTTTTGGGCCTTTTGGAGCTGAAAGCAAGAACTTTGGCTGACGGCAAGTGAAGCACGGAGACCTCAGCTACAACTGCAAGGAACTGAATTCTGCAATCAAGGAGAATGACCTTGGAAGTGGATTCATGCCTAGGGCCTTCAGATAAGAACCCAACCTGGCCAACGCCTTGATATCAGCCTTGTGAGACCCTGGGGAGAGAATTGAGCTGAGAAAATGCCAGACTTCTGATCTGCAGAGAACTATGAACTAGTGTATTTGGGCTTTTTAAAGCCACTACATTTGTTGGCAATTTGTTACTCAGCAATAGAGAACTAATAGAAGAAGCATCAGGAAATAAGGTGGGGAGGGAATTCTGCCTGCATGTAGCTTCTATCCCATCAAGTAAATATAGATAATGAACAATACATGTGATTAAAAAGTAAATGATATAGTGCATTAGAAGTTAACAAGTACTAGCAAAGGAAGAAAATACAGGAGTAACGTAGGTAAGCAGTAAGATGGACAGGTAACATAAGGAAACATAGGTAAGAGGAATAAAAATGCGGCTTGGTGAGGGTTGTGCAGATTGCTGTGGTTCAATGGATGGTCAGGGCCTCGCTGAAAATGTACTGTTTGAGGAAAGAGCTAAAGGAGGCGAGACACTGAGTTAAACAAAAACTTGAAGTAAGAGCATGAAAGAAAGAACAAACACACAAATAACACCATAACGGTCCTAAAGCAGAACAGCATTGGTCAGGCTTCAGGAAGGGCAAGGAGGCCATGCTCTGGAGAAGATTAGTCAAAGGAAGAGCAGTAGGAGAGGGGTCAGAGAAGGGACAAGTGGCCGAATCACTTGGGGCCTTGTAGGGTACTCTGAGCTGTTGATTTTATTTTGAGAGAGAAGAGAGAGAATCGTTGCAGAGTTTTGAGCAGAGGAGTGGTGCAAAAACTTCAAGCTAAAGCAGGGATAAAAGATTTCAACCAGTAAAAGGCTAATGAGGTGTCTAGGCAAATAATGATGACAGTTTGGACCTGGATGATAGCGATGAAGGTGGTAAGTGGTCTGTAAATAACTTAGAGGCAGAACTAACAGGATTTCACACTGGACAGAAAGTGTGGTTATGAGAGAAAAGAAGAATTCAGAATGACTCCAAAGCTTTTGGACTGAGCCATCAACTGAGATGAGAAAAGTTATTGGTAGAGCCAGTTTTGGGGGAGCGAAGAGAAGTTTAGTTTTAGACATGTTAAGTTTGAGGTGTCTGTGGGCACATAAGTGGACATGTTGATCAAACAGTCATATGAACTGAGTCTGCAGCTCATGAGACAGTTCTCAACTAAAAAGCTTACTGGGGAGTCCCCAGCATATAGATGATAAAGACATGAGTGGATGAATGATGTCATCAAGGCTGTAATTCAATTAAAAAAAAAAAGAACTTAGAATGGTACTCTGAAATGTTCCAACATTAAGAGGTCTATAAGAACATAAGAAGAGAAACTTACAAAAGGGACCTAGAAGGAGCCACAATGGAGGTCAACAACCTTATATATTTTCCCAAAACCCTTGGCATGGGTTCCTGCTTTGAGTCTCTCTCCTCTCTTTTCTCTTCCCAGTACCCAATGATGCAAATGATGGAAAAGCTACATTTCAAAATCCCCAATATGCAAATTGCATGAATAAAGGACATCTGGAAAAGGTCATTTTTAATCAAGCCCTATTGGCTAACCCAATCAATATAGTGTCTGCCAGAATATATTATATGTTTTTGCCATTATCTGTCTTTGTGTTTGTCTTGGCTTCCTGACTATCTTAATTTTCTTTTTTCCAAACTCCAAAAAATTGTTTGCTTATACTAACCTTAATATACATAGATTCCCCGTACTGTCATTATTCATTGAATCTTCTCTTGCCACTACATTAAACTTCCCTTTAGAATTGAAACAATGTTCTCTACCTCTTATAACCCCTTAGTTGATAACAACAGGAGTTATACTGTATTTACTGAATACCTTGGCATGCGTTTATCTTCATTGTATTTCCACATATCTAATTTGTAGGAATTTATTGGATTAGAGGGGTAAACTGTACTGCCAAATGACAAGTTAAAATGATAAAAGTAATTGTGTTTCTCTTGCATCAGATTTGAAAACTGAGCTTATATCTAAGCCAAGTGTTTTCAAATGTGGTTTAAAATGCTTCCGTGGTTCTCAGAACCCCTTAAAATAGTAGCAAAAGCAGAAATTTTTAATTGGAAGAGAAGCTGAAAAAAAATTATAACAGTACAGTATTGTCCCTCACCTGCTTTACATCTAATGTGTTGTTCTCAATCTTCATTATACTGTTCACTCATCTAAGAGGATTTTTTTCTATTTTCATATATCCTAGAAAAATATAATAACCATCCCAATATACTACTCAGTCTTGCAATGAGTAAATTCTATGCAGAAAACTTTGAAATTAAATAGAGATTTCCTACAAGTTTTTTGGCGGGGTGAGGGGAGAAGTGGATTTCTTCCCAAGCAGACCCCAAGATCAGGAGGTAAGCATAAGTAACTAATGTAAGGGGTTATCCTTGGAAGAAAGGAAATGGAGAAGTGAGCCAGGGAAGAGAAAGAAGCCAATAAATAGTGTATTATCATGTAGGGACTACTAAGGCAACTGGTATCCAACCTTACTAGAGAATTCCAGGAGATATCGAAAAACCTGCCTACAAGATATCCCAACAGAGGAGAGGGACTGAAGGATATATCCACCATCATTGGTCAAGGGATGCTTCCAGGGCCATTAACTCTCCCCCACTGCCCTGTATATTGATTAAGGCCAAAATAAAGCCCTAAGTGGAGGTAAAGATACTTGCTGTAGGGTGCTGAAAGAATGTGAGTGAAGTACCAACCATATCCATTACATTAGTTCTAAATGCTTGTGTTCATTCTAACTCATTTTTTCTTTAGACAAAGTACCTGTTATTTCATAATTGTCTTATAACTATTCTCTTCTGGAAACAAACCCTGGGTAGGTTAGGCAATCAGAGTAACCACACATGGTGGACACCATGGTTGTTTTTCAGGGGTGGACACTTAACTCAATAAAGGCCAGTAAGAGTGCTTGGGAACAGATACACATGCTGATAGGTAGGCCCTCACCTAAGCACATTAGTTGGAAGAGCCAGGTAAACCCAGAGCTGCTTATGGATGAACTGTCTGCACTTGGAGACAGACTGCCTGAGAATGAAGCCAACACCAAGGTAAAGAAGAGATGGAAAGTCCCACCAAGCCCTGATGACATTAGCTGTGCACCCTAGATCCAGCTGTGTCTGAAACAAATCCTAATCCTGGGACTCTGCATGTTCTTGAGATGTGAATATTCATTCTTTCTTTCTCTCTCCCAACTTCTTTAAGATGTTTTTTCTTACACTAGTTTGAGTTACTATTCGATTACATGCATCCAAATAACTCCTGACTAATACAAATTTTATGAGCATGTGGGTAAATGGATATTTTTGTTGAATATTGTTTATCTGAGTAATACCCAAGTTATATACAAAAACATGTAACAATTAGGAGTGAAGTTTAAGCAAATTAATAGAATTTTTGTGCCAATCTTTTCTGTATTTTTTTTATTCAGAAAATATTTATTGGTAGTAGAAACAAAAAGTAGAAACAAAGAGTACAAACGTATATTGCCTCTGGTAAGAGAGATAATGTTCATGTTACATTCCTATACTGTGTTATATAGTACCCTCAGAGACTCAAATTTTGCTTATTCTGGCTCCCACAGCTATTAAGTGGCAGGTGGAGGGATTTGAACCCAGTCTCCTTGACTTCCTTCTTCATAGCACCTTTCTACTGGGTTCCTATGTTTAAACCAAGTGCTATGGGAAAGGGAGCTATAGAAATGTAAATGAGAAAGTCCCTGACCATAAGGAGAATAGAAGGGAACAAACATATTGAGAAAGGGTCTCAAAAAAGTATATACTCTACTCAGTGCCCTATCAGTGTCTGAATGGAGATCTTCAGAAGAAGCTCAGATGGAAGGTCATAGGAAGGGAGTGCCACTTAAGCAGGATTTCAGCAATGGGGTAAGGTGGACATTTAACATGGAGAAGGCAGCACAGAAAGACAGACTATTCACATTAATATTGTATAGAGCCTCTCAGAGAGCAGTTAGAACTATAGAGTAATATAGTCAGTGTTTCCTCAACTTTATTCAGTTGAATAGCATCCTCAAAATTCTTTTCCATATCCATAGGCTACCTGTACTATCATTTAAATAAAAATTTATATCAGAGCAACTTTGAATCAACTCACTTGTTTTTGTTAAATAAGCAATGGTATCTGTATAGTCACATGGTGGTTTTACTATGTTTATATAGTAAATTTATATATATATATACACACATATACATATTTGTATATATACAAATTAAAATAAATATACTGTATAATTACCAAAATATGTAAAAGTCAATTTAACCATCACCTAAAATTATCTCTGACTCTGGTTTGGTGATAATGACAAGGGATTCAGAGCCAGCCTGACCTGATCTCTCTGTGAGCTGTGCCCTCTAATTTTGATCTTGGGTACTGAACCTTTTGATGCTCCATTTCCTCATTTGGAGGGTCGTGAAGATAAAATGAAATAACAAATGTGTGACTGGCAGATGAAACAATCCATTGTTTATACTGCCGCTGTACCCCCACACCCCCCAGCCTGGACGCTTTGCTATGCTAAGCCAAAGGAAAATGTGAGACTGCAGTGGGAAAAGAGACAAAGTTTTCTGCGTAAGAGGGGGAAAGTACTTAGAAAAAGAGGAACTTTGGAAGAAGAGCAAATATACATAAGGGGTATTTGGGGGCCTTTTGAAATGTACATTCTGCGTAACTTCAGATTCTCTCTTCCTGAAGCATCTTCATAAAACTTGTGTTATTTAGCAATGTTTTTAGAATTACTTTGGGGGGTGAAGGAAACATAAACACTGACTGAGATCGGGTTAAGAACAAGAACAGACAAGTGGAGGCTGCTGGCATTTCTGAAGGAGACCAACACGAGGAGAGGAAAACACATTGACTGACCGGAGTAATCAGGGTGGGTGGAAAGAACAAGATTCTGGAGACAGAAAAAAGGATGAATCTATTAGTCCAGACAGTGGTGACAGAGTCTTAGCTATGGACGAGGGAATAGATAAAAATGGGGGAAAATGTGAGGACAAATGAGAATAACAATTTGTGGCCAAGCTTTGTTCTGTAGATTATTTTACTCCAGGCTTACAGCCAAAAAAAGAAAAGGAAAAAAAGTGGCAATGCTTTCATGAGAGTCATGAACGGTATTGACCAAACAACTGGCAAATTGATTTTCTCTACTTTTTTTAAAAGCTTATTTTATCCGATGCTTGAAAAGTTGAAACCAACCGCATAAGACCTTACATTTCCTTTAGCTGAACTATTATTGATCCAGATTTCCCACTGGTGATATGGACATGCCTACGGTTCAAGTTAAAAACAAGAATTAAAAAATAAACTAATATATACCAGCTTTCTACTCTTCCAACCATGCCCATGCCTGGTGATGTGGCCAGGGTTGTTTTTAGGATTATTCTTTGAAAAGCAGTTCAGGTTTTGTATCTCAGGGCTCCATCTGGCTTTCCTGTATTAATGACCTGGCTATCACTAATTATAATAATAGTAATCTAGCAAAATGTGTTGATAAAACTTTGGAAAATTGTCCCTAAACCCTTGGTGACTGATAGCTAATGCTAAGGTTGACCAGTTGACAGGGAGTGACTCTATGCATAATGATAAAATGAAATGTGCCACGTGGGACTACAAAAGGGATAAATCAAGTCCAATTAAATTATTTAAGTGATGACTGGACCCAGCTAGGCCATCTGATTCATGGACATTAATGGGTGACATGGCCTCCTCATCAGTGGTCATCAAATGCATACTAGCCCTGCAATTAGAGCCAGTACTAGTGGGATTCACCAGAGGCATGATAATGAACAGAATAAAGGGAAGAAAGCGATTTCCTGAATCATAACTTTTTGACATTATCAAGAAAGGGTTAGCATTTAGCAGTTTATTAGGTGTTTAATTGCAGAGTCAAGTGAAGAATTTTTCTTATACTCTGAGCATTTTTAACCATCTAACTTTCAAATTAAAAAAAAAATGCTTACATTTTCAGACTCTATGCATTCACCTCAAAGAGGTCAAGGAACTGGCATTAGTCTGAAGCATGAGCTTATGTTTTTTGGAACCTGGGTGAATTTAATGAACTGATTGTGTATTCACAATTTCTTTGAAGAAAGGACAATGAAAATAAAAGTAAAATATATCCACACAAACTCAGGTACCACT
>VMDR010036426.1:0-10493 GCA_007922815.1 Macrotus californicus | reverse complement strand
AAGATATTTGCCTATGATTTCTTTTAGAAGCTTTATTTTAGCTCTTTAGTCTACTGGAATCGATTTTTTTGGAATGTTGTAAAGTAGGGAGTCAGAATTCATTTTTTCCACATGGATATCCATGGACCCAGTGCCTTTTATCAAAAAGGCCACCCTTGCCCCACACACTGTTTCTAGAGTCTCCTCTATTAAATTATTTATCTGTGCGATTACTGAACTGTTCATTGTTACAGCTTTTAACACGTTGGCACAGTCATTTAGAAGAAAAATTTGTAACTCGTAGAGCTCCTACCCTCTTGTGATAGGAGGGAGAAAGCATTAAAACTAATAAATACACATTTCTCAGTATTTGGAATAGTGATAGTTCATCAGAGTTCTAAAAATATGAAAATAAAATCAGTCCTTTCCTTTAGTCGTGGGGACATGGGCACGGGAGTTCTTATGGGATCATATGGGGGAAATATTAAATGTTTCCTTGAAATAAATTAACAACTTCTAATTTTATGTGATGTTTTGGTTTTCCATTGACTCAGTGGTTTCCGTATTACTAATTACCCCCATTTTAAGTTTCCCCTTAAGTCTTCATGCAATGGCTTAGATGAGTGCATTTGAATCTTTTGTTTTTAGGTAAGACTGTTTCCCTCTCAGGTAAGGCTTCTTCGGTGGTGAGAGAGTTCTGATGACTCTCCTAATTCTTTAACAGCCTTTAACCATATTTTCACAGCCTTTCACAACTCACCATCTTCTGCAGTGATAAGAGTTAACAGATAAGGTTAACAGATGTGCTAGAACCGGAGTCCACATTTTGGCTTCTCTGGTACTCCCACACTTTCTTTTTAATGGAAAAAAAAAAAGATTTTTCTAAATCATTTCCGAGTAATCACCCAATCCATTCTCGTGAGTGCAGTTCTGAGCTAGTTAAATCCAGAATTGCCTTTTTCTAAAATGATCACTGCAAACTCAGCTTTCCTGAAGTTGAGATTTTAATTTGAGAGGAACAGTACCAAGAAGGCATTTAGCTGCAAATTTTCAGTAGCATTAAATGCAAACACATTTTTTTTTTCACAAGAGGAGCAAATTGTAGGCAAAGGAAAACATTTAACATTTATTTTTTATGCTACAATAATAATTGCCTGGAAAAATACACGTCTTTAAGTCCAGTAGGAAATAAGTTTGCATCAGTCTGAGCTCACAGACAGCAGGGAGAGGGGTAGAGTTGTTGAGACATCACATAGCGGAAAAGAAATATTTTCCTCCACGTAGAAACCTGAAAGTAGCCCTTCGGCTACAAACTCACCTTTTCCTTCCTTCAGTAATGATGTAGCTGGTGATACTGCCATCCTATTGGTCCTTAAATCCTGACTCCTAAACGGGGACAGTCTTGTATTTAAGCAGAGTAATCATCAAGAATCCTTCTTCTTGTTATAACCCTTAAAAATGACCTGAAAATGAATTTGCTAAAGTTTGAAAAGAGCTTTTAAAATAGAAGTTCATAGAAGTTAGGACTATCCATATTAGGTAGGACTCGGCACCGTTTTATTCCATTGAAACTACCTAATACTTTCTGATGAGAGAAAATCAATAAATTTCTGTTCAAATGACCAATGGAACCTTTTTTTTTAATCCTCACATGAGGCCATTTTTTGTTAATTGCTTTGTAGAGAGAGAGGAAGGAAGAGAGGGAAACATTGGTGTGAGAGAAGCATCGATTGCTTGCACCCTCTACAGGCTCGGACGAGGGATTGCAGGTGCTGGGAACTGGGACCAACCCTGCAACCTAGGTGTGTGCCCTGACTGGGAATTGAACCCACAACCTTTCAGTTTTAGGGTGACGCTCCAACCAACTGAGCCACACCAGCCAGGGCCAAACCAGCATTTTTAACAATCAAGTTCAAAAAATGTTTGCAAGTTTAATGAGCATTATTTTGAGCGTTTTGGTAACTAAATAAAATGAAAAGGAAGATGTTCATAGGTATCTCCGTGTGTACTTTTGTTGGAAAACACCTTCACTTTACAGTAGCCTTGAATGTAAACAGGGCACGGGTTTTTGTGTGTGGGTATTGCTGTGGACAGACTCGGCACAAGGTAAGATAGAGATCCAGGAAGTGGCAATAGTTGGATTATAGTCTTTCTGATCATTTTGGAGGCTGTTTTGTAACAGCTGTCTTTACTTCCTTGCACCAGTTGAGCTTGAATCTGGAAAATAAATGGGATCTGGTAACATTAAATGAAAAGCACTTGGAGACTGTAGCTGAAAAATTATAAAAGGGGAAGGAAATCCACCCACCAATTTGTTCTTTTTTACAAGGGGAAAAAAAGCTTCACAGATGAAGAGGCCATGTGGTGTCTTGAACTGCCCAAGACCATACCAGACACGCAGTTTGTTTGAAAGAACGTATTTCACAAATGTGGTTTGAGACAGATAGAAACAGACATACCATTCCTATCCCTTTCTAAAAATGCCATTTCTGATGGGTACATGTGGCCAATCAGGACGATGGGTACAGGTCTGCTCTCCTCATCTTTACTGCTCAGAAGTCATTAGTCACATGGCTGCCACTTACCCTTCAGACCCATCTTGAATACTGCATCTTTGGGACAACCACTTCAGGATTTCAGCATCTTTTCTGTTGAGACAGGGTACATTCTAGCAATGGGAACTGCTTTATGTTGAGGGTAGAGGTTAAATCCAATTTTGCCATTGAGTCCTATTATGATGTGATCAAGTCATGTCTTTTTTCAACTTTTCAATAACTGCATCAGCATTTGTTCTTTTCCTGGAGCTAGTAAAATGCCTTTACACCAAAATCAGATCCCAACTTTGCTCTTAGACTTGACCTCAACTAGTCTTGCCAAATCTGTGTAATTAGACAAAAGTGCCAGTTGGTGTCTTGGCAGAAACCCCACACTGCTGCTCACATGAAGGCACACTGAGAGTGCCTCAGACTTCATCACCCTGATTTGGAATGTGGGTGCTGGGGATTAAAAGTGTTAGTGAGGGAGGAACACATTTCTACTCTTACCTAAAAAGAGGAGAATTTTCCCTTCACACAATGAGATTTCAAGAATATCAGTGAAATAAGAGATTATCTCTGTCATCTAGTTGGGTGGGTCAACATTTTCTGGTATGACGACCCTTGTTAACATTTTTGTGGACAACTGGGTGACAGTGGTTATGCTTGTAGCATCTTTTGATTGGGCAAATACATAATTTTTTGTAAGTTCATGACTTAAGTTAGTTTGCATTTTCTTAATTACAGCACATCTCAACACATTTTGCAAAATGGAATCATACATGTTTGTAATCACTGATACAGTTAGTAAGGCTTGGTTTATGTGGACTAAGGAACCTTTTGCAAAAACTCCAAAGTTTGGGAATTGCCAATCTGTATCCTCTAATTTCTTCACTTCACAGATAAGGGAAATCAGAGCTCGGAGAGGTTCAGTGACAGGTCCAAGGTTTCATGGTCTGCGGCAGAACTAGAATGCAATCTATATTCTCTGATTGCCCACTCCTCGCCACAGGCTCCCTTAGGAGGATTTGGAAAAAAATGTCCAAATTTGAGCTTTCATGTATGAATTTACAGTGGTAGACATTAACGGAAGATGCTATCCATGATACAAAAAAACTGAAGGAAAGATGGGACCCCAATATAAAAGTTAAAATTGGCGGTGCCCAGCACTTAGTAATTGTTCAATAAATAGAGCAGTTAAAAGTGCAACTTCTTTCTCCTCTTTAACCCTCCTCTCTCCCTGAGCATTCCAGTTCCCTTAAACATGAAGCTTCCACTGTCCTTGTTCACTTGAGTTATACAATTGAATGTCCAAACCTGCCTTTCCCAAATATATGTATTTACAGCAATTCAATTCCCATCTCTGCCCATTCTCCCCACCCATAGCTATAATAACTTCATGGGACTTACCCATACCTGTGGACCATCCCTCTGCCAGTAAATGGGCAGAAGCAGATGGAGTATTCTCATTTTCCAGGCAAAAGTTTCAGAAAGAAACTCTCTCTCTTGCAGTCCCAAGGAAAGTAACATTGATATCAACAATTAAGTAAGCTTTCCCCTGGTCTTCTGTCATTCTTTCTGGTATTATAGGAGTGATCTCTAAGCTAATTAAGGTGGTGTAGATTCTAAAACCAAATTGTATCTTTCATATCATTAGTATAAACTCCTGCAGCTAGAACACAGATTTTGGAAAAAAAATTTGCACCGTATGCCCATGAAGTTATTACCTGACTCCCACTGAACTCACTTTCTGTGGAAGACCTGATAGAGATGTCCAAAGAAGAGGGCTTTGGGTCAGGTAGAGCCGGGCACCGATTCAGATGGTTCTTTCCTGGATTCGGTGTACTTTCAGACAAGTCAGGGCTTACTCTTGGTTTCCCCCAAAGGGAAGAAGAGAGAACAGACACCCTCAGCTGCCTGAAAAAAGACATGGCACTTAGATATTTTATTTTTAGATATTTTATCTCTTAGGAAAAATTGTTTTAAATTTATTTGATAGTGACCAAGTATAGAGTAATAGTATTTACCCATATCTTGCATTATAATGCATAACCTTTTTGCCCAAATTTTTGAGGGAAAATAAGGATGCACATTATACGTGGGTATAATGATTATAGGCCATGGGTATAATAATCCTGTGTACAATGTGAACAAAAATGTGGGTGCACATTATACATGGCAAAATATGGTAAGTCTGTATGAAACTAGGCATTTCAGGGTTTTTTTTTTTTGTTTTTAAAGAACAATTGTGGCTGCTTGCAACACCATTTATTTCATAGGAAGGATCAGGAAAGCAGATTGAGTTTCATGAGGCTCGAGTAAGCCAATGCCTGCAAAACCTCTGATAAACAAAGTAATAATGGGTGTTTGTACGGATTTGCACTGCTTAGCCTTGGGGGCCCTAACATCCTTTGTCTTTTAGGAAGCGCCTTTGAGAGCGAATTGGAGGTTCCTTTTAGAGGAAGCTTCACTAGATCTCAGTCCTGATCTATACACACGCAGTCCAGGGCTTCTGCAGCACACACCAACCCATGCTTGTCTTCTAAGGACAGGCCTTCGCTAATGCTTACTTCACCCTGTTACTCTTCTTGCTGGTCTCAGCTCTCTAGCCCTGCTGCGTGTCTCAACCTCCTCAGGACAAGAGTGAAGCAGCAGCCCAAATTATTGGCATTGGAGTTTGGCCCTGAAGCCATCCTGGGATATTTGATTGGAGCGCTACTGCATGAAAATTTCAACCATAGCTTCGCCTTGGCTCTCTTCTGAAGCAGCTCTGGAGAAGTCTATGGTCTTCCACGTGATGGCAGCACTGGGCCCTCGTTTAAAAAGTTGAGGTTCGATACCCCGCGTTTCTTCACTTGTGTGTGGTGCGAGTCCAGCCCCAGGTACCGTGCACGTAGGGTGGACGGTGGTGCTCCGAATGCAGCTGCCGAGCCACGCCCTGTGCTCTTCAGTGTGCCGGTCTGGCCTCCACTTCGGGAGGAGCTGGCATGTTTGAAGCCACTTCTTAGAGAGAGGCAAATCAAAAACACAAGCTATTGGGACGATTTTAAAATGATGAGAAACAAAATTTACAAAAATGCTTAACTTCTCAGAACACGCCTAAGACTTATGTTTGTATTATCCTATGGGGGATGGATTTCGTCGTTAAGTATGTTCTGTACATCACATGTTTTCTTTGAAAAAGAAGTAAGCTATCACTTCCTCTGTTGCCTCCATCTCATTCTCTACATCCTCCAATTAAATAACTGTTGCAGAGAAAATGAGAATTATGTGGTCAGACATGTTTTCTACAAGCACAAATAGCTACAGCTTTGAAAATAGGTTTTTCCACTACCCAAGTAGGGATTAAGAGAACAGTGGTTTCAGCATCCTAAACGTGTCCTTCAGCACTTGGTGTGAGTGACAGCTAATGGAGTGGAGACAGACTGGCAGCCTGCTGCCTGAGCGCCAAATGGCTCTGGAACCTACACAGCTGGGGCTTTGGACCATAAAGAGAAGTAATTGCGTCTGCAGAGTTTAATTTATGCTTCATTTAAGATTTGTAGGCAATAGCTTACTACTGTTTCCCTTGAAATCCTTGGGGCTCAGATGCTAAAGCAGCTAACTATATACACTCCTACTCCTTCTATTTCTGACATTTATTCAATATGATAAGCCTTATTTGCATTTAAATTTTAGATGTGGGGGCCTTTGATTGTTCATAAGATTTCCACGTGCTTGTGACTTACAAATGGATATTTAAAGCAATCAAATGTAGGATATTTGAAACCATATGATTAAGCTCGTGGCTAAATTGTTTTCCAAAATAAAAAGGGTCCAGAATCCTCAGCTCTCGAGATGGAGGGTGTGTGTGTGTGTGTGCACATGGGTGTGCATAAAAAAAAGAAGGGAAAAAACTCACTATGTGATTGCTTCTTTGAACTTTAACCTCATCTTGCAAACAGACAGATCTCATCTGTGATGCATCTAATCAGGAAGTACTGCAGATATTTTTGAAATTATTTTGCAACATAATGCTATATCTTTCTGTCTCCCTTAAAAACAACATGCCCTATCCCTCAAAGATCATAACACTTAGGTTAAAGTTTTTAAAAAACAAACCAAGAAAATGGAATTCCATGATGTTGGCCTGGACTGTATCCACTATTCTCGACCAAGCCCCTAGAGGTCACTGTAAATTTTTTCCTGCTGTAAGAAAAATGTAGCTTCCTTTCATGCCAGTCAGGGAGATGGTCCATTGCTCTCTGCAGGGTGCAGTGGTGTGCTGGCCTGTGTCTAGGCCATTCTGATGGACTGTTGGGGAAGAAGGGTGAGAGAGATGGGAGACAGATGGTGACACCATGGAGACAGGGACATGGCCAAGCTGTCTGAACAGAGCAGCAGGTAAGACATAGCTACCAGGGCTAAGAAGGGGGTTCGAGCTGGTGATGATAAATGGGAGGGAATACTGCTGTGATGGTAGAGGCAGTTCGAGTTGGGTGCCTTGCCATACTCTTTAATTAATAAAGAGTGTTCTATTACATCCTTAAATTTCTCCTTCCAATTAGTCTTCTAGAACTCAATTATAAAAATGATTTTCTTAAAAGTTATTTTTTTAAATCATAAAATGAACTTTTCAGAAAGACTCACCATAGGAACTTTCCAAGAGTGGAAACATCTTGTGTATTTGAATGGACTTGCATTCTGCCTTCCCCATCCCCCACTATTCTTCCTCCCACTGACCCACTCTGGACAGCAAAGTTCTGTGCTCTGGAAGGACATCTGCCTACACTTCCTGTCTCCCCTCCCCCACCTTTGGGTGTGTGTACGATTGTGGCTGGCACTTCATCTCTGTCTGTGTGTCCTCTTCTCTCTGGGAAGTTCATTCTCTGGCTTGCGCATACTCTTGTAATCGTCTTCCTTCTTGCCCCTTAGCTTTTCAGTTTTCTCAGGAGAATTATATTTCTTCTTCATTGTGGCATTTGGAGTCAAAAATGTGTGCTAATCATGGCAAAGAACTACTTCCTTTAGAGCACTTAGCTAATTTTAGTTTAACCCCTTTCATTAGTGAGATTCTTCTGTGAGGTTTTTTCTTCCCTGCAGGAGAGTAACTCCATTGAAGGTAAAGACTTTGGTTTTTCTCACTTCCTTTTTTTTGTTTTTCATATTCCCAGTTTGTATGTAATGGCAGGCACATGGCAGACATTCAATAAATATTTGTTGAATGGTTGAATGAATGAGCAAAATGTTTCTTGAACACCTACTATGTCAGATACTGTTTTAGGTGCTGGCAATACAATGACAAATGAAATCGACAAGTCCCTGGGCTCCTGGAGCTTACATTCTAACTGATAAATGCATCAAAAAGTAGTTCTCATAAAAAAAACAGTATGATCTAGCTGGAAAATCCTTGAAAATAAACAATATTCTGTCTCCTTGTTTTTTTCTAATTAATATATCTCCTTAAGTGCCAGTTTTCAAGTGGAGATATTTTTATTTTGCCTCATTATTTTTCACTGTTAATAATTAATATTATATGGTATTACTGTTAACTGTGTTTGTTATGAATAGGCTTTGGATATGTTCATAGGAACCCAACTATCTCTCAGCAAAATTTTTATGGGATAATTTTATGTGTCTGATACTGAAGTTAATTAACTCTTGAAATGAAACCTATTTGCATGGTTCAAGGGGATTTCAGCCTGGGCAAAACCCAACAAAATGTTGAAAGAAGCATCGCAGAGTGTTAATGACCTGGCTTCTAAAAAAATCGATGAAAATATTTTATTTACTCATTTCCCTAACAACATCATTACTAAGAGGAAGAGCTTGATCACGGCCCGGCAATGTGGGTGTTAGCGCTATGCCTCCTTCCCGGGTTACAGATGCTCCATCACTCAGACTTCCCTTCTGAAGGGAAGAAAACAGCTGCCTCCTCTGTTGATGTGGAGGACCATTTACCAGCTAGAAATGGCAGAGAACCTTTCCAGCAAGTCGCATGAATGCTCATTAGGTGTTAAATTAAAAGGCATATTGTGAGAACTTCCCCCCAATGAAAATCCTATTTGGATTTTGCAGAATTTATTTTTTCTTTATTTTCCTGCATTATTGCTTCCCTTTCTTTTATTCACTCATCCACCAAATACAAAGAAGAATGTTTTGAAGACTATGTACCACATAAAAAGTGTGCAATGCTTCTCATAAAAACCTGTAAATAAAAATTGTGTCCTATGCACAAAATACATACATGTGCTATTGCAGTACATCTTATACTGTCATTGCAGTTAACAGACTGAATTTAAAAGTTATAGTAACAGAGTTTAAATTGAGCTTAACTCATGTTGAAACTTTCACTATCTTCTCTGCCATTTATTTCATATGAATGTGGCAAAAAGCAACAAGCATATTAAGATTTAAGATGATTAAGGAATAGCTTATTCATTCAAACATTTAATCTTATGGTAATTTTTTATTCATCTCAATCTGCTTGAATATTTTAAAATACTTTGATAATGACCCTCTTAAAAATGGTATCTGTTTCCTACTGAGGCAAATGTTTTCTTATGAGTCTTGTTATCATTGCCGAGAACACCTAAGTGTGTATTTTCTCTTGTGAATCATGGTGTAGTGAGAGGTATGGTGTGTCTGCCTGTTGACTGTGGGTGAGTCAAAGTGTCAAACAAGTATTTACTTATAAATACGTGCTATTCTGAAGACACCATCTCTTACATCAACTAGAGTCTTCTACATGTACTCCTCATTTCGAGCAAAACTGGTCTGAAGGCCTATACTTGGAAAACATAATTTAGGGATAACTTTGCTTAAATATTTCTTCCCTTTAGGAAAGAATTTACCATGGGGCTTATTTTGATAACCAACAACATCAATGGATTTTTAATGCTCAGTATCTAACTTTTCAGAAAGACTGACGCTGCTTAAAGGGGAAGAGAGACTTTCCTTTGCATAATTCTCATGTCCCTCTAAATCACCCTCTTTTGGCATCTTTCATCGCTTTAGCACCCTTGACTGAATGAGCACATTCTCTTTCTAGTTTCCAGTCATGAGCCATTCCTTCATTACGTGAAGGTGTAGTCAACACAGCAGCCCTGTGCCTCTTACCAGTTTGTACCTCCTGCTTGAAGCATTCTGCTCAGGGCAGGTATTACTATCTCTTCAGTTAGGAGGTGCTGGCTGAACTTTTTCTAGACCAAAGCTTTCATCTCAACCCATTACAGAAAATGCACCATAAATCATTGTGTCAGTGAAATCCCTGGAATGCAGCACATACCTCCATCAGAAAGGGCCTGTGGTCTTAAGTGAAGGAGATGGAAGGCTAGGACTCAGACTTGCTTAAGGCTGGCCCCTTGAAGAGAGTTTTCACCCTATCTCATTTCCAGTGTGGGAAGTGGGATAAAGGATTTTAAGAGTGTTTAAGTATCAAGTCAGACCAGCCCTTGCTGATGTGGACAGGGACTCGAACAGGCCAGATGTTCCAAGTTACATGTGCAGGAGTGTTTGTGGTTGATTCTGTTTGAAATTGATTGTTGATAGTCTCATGGGACAGCCTATGACAAATAGTATAATAAAAATGTTAAAAATAGCATATTTATTCCTTGGAAAATCTGAGTTCCCACAATTCAGTGAGCTGGGAAAATTGCTAAACATTTTGGACACAAAGTGCTGCTGGTTCTCTCTCTGTTCTTATAATCTTTTCATTGCACATAAGATTTTTCATTATAATTTTTGTTTTTCTAAATTCAGAATAATGCTTCAGCTGGCCCTTTTAAAAGATATATAAAACAAAATAAAAAATTTAAAATCCAAATAGCCCTGGCTGGTGTGGTGCAGTTGGTTGGAGTGTCATCTCATACACCAAAAGGTTGTGGGTTTGATTCCCAATCAGGGCACATACTGAGGTTGCAGGTTCAATTCCCAGTCGGGGTGTGTATGGGAGGGAACCAATCAAAGTTTCTGTCTCACATCAATATTTCTCTCTCTCCC
>VMDR010036425.1:0-10495 GCA_007922815.1 Macrotus californicus | reverse complement strand
TTAAAGGATGTCAGTTCTTCCAGTCCATGAACATAGCATATGCTTCCACTTATTTGTATCTTTCTCAATTTCTTTCTTCTGTATCTTATCATTTTTTAGTACAGTTCTTTTATATCCTTGGTTAAACTTATTTTTAAAAGCAGCAAGAGAAAAGCAGAAAGTTACTTACAAAGGAGTTCCCATAAGAGTGTCAGCTGATTTCTCAAAAGAAACCTTTCAGGCTAGAAGGGGCTAGCAAGAAGTATTCAAGGTGAAGAAAAGCAAGGACCTCCAAACTAGATTAATCTATCCAGCAAAGGTATCATTTAGAATGGAAATGCAGATAAAGTACTTCCCAGATGAGGTAAAACTAAAGGGGTTCATCATCACCAAGCCATTGTTATATGAAATGTTAAAGGGAACTATGTAAGAAAAAGATCAAAACTATGAACATTAAATTCACAACTATCAACAACTGAATCTAAAAACAAACTAAGCAAACAAGCAACAGAAACAGAATCACAGAGATGGAGATCATTTGGAGGGTTATCTGCTGGGAGGGGAAAGGAGGAGAATAGGGGAAAAGATGCAGGGAGTGAGAAGTACAAATTGGTAGGTACCAAATAGGGGCATGTTAAGAACAGTATAGAAAATGGAGTAGCCAAAGAACTTATATGCATGACCCATGGACATGAACTAAGGGGGGGATTACTAGAGGAAATGGGGATACCCTGAAGAGGGGGGCAAAGTGGGAAAATTGGGACAACTGTAATGGCATAATAAAATATGTTTAAAAATAAAAAATAAAAATAAATGAAAAAATAGGTAAGTTGAACTTAATCAAAATTTTATCCTTTGCTACAGCAGGGATTGACCTGGAGAACATTATGCTAGTGAAATAAGCCAGTCAGACAAAGACAAATACCATATGATTTCACTTATATGTGGAATCTAATGAACAAACTGAACTAACAAGCAAAATAGAGACAGACTCATAGGTAAAGAGCAGATAACAGCTATTGGGGTGACGTTAGGGGGTGGAAGGATTGAGCAAAAAGAAAAAAGGACTCATGGGCATGGACAATTGTGGTAATTGCAGGGGGTGGGCATATAAGGGAGTTAAAAGGTAGTGAAAAAATACAGTAAAATTTTTTTAAAAATTAAATTTTTGTGCTCTCTATGATATCATCAATAAAAGGAAAAGAGTACCCATGCAAGGGGAAAAAATATTGGCAAAGGATGTATCTGATAAGGTACTTTATTTTTCTTGTTGTTATAACAAATGGTATTTTTTACCTAATTTCTGATTCTGAGATTTTGTTGGTATATAAAAATGCCTTCGATTTCTGAATATTGACTTTGAATCCTGCTGTTTTGCCAAATTCACTTACTAGGTTAATTAGTTTTTTGGTGGAATCTATAGGGTTTTCTATGTACACTATCATATCATGTGCAAATAGTAACAGTTTTACTTCCTCCTTTCCAATTTGGATGGCTTTTATTTCTTTTTCTTGTCTGATCGCTATGGCTAGGACTTCCAAAACTATGTTGAATAGCAGTAAAAGTGGACATCCTTGTCTTGTTCCTGATCTTACTAAGAGAGCTTTTAGTTTTTGCCTGTAGAGTATAATGTTGGCTGTAGTTTTCTTATATATGGCTTTTATTATGTTAAGGTATGCTCCCTCTACTCCCAATTTGCTGAGTATTTCTATCACAAGTGGGTGCTTTACCTTATCAAATGCTTTTTCTGCATCTATGGTTATGATCATGTGATTTTTATCTTTCCTTTTGTTTATGTGATGTATTATGTTAGTTGATTTGATTACTGCTCTGATTTCACTAGCTGTTACAGATCTGTTTAGGCTTTTTTCTTCTTCATTAAGTTTTTGGAGATTATATTTTTCTAGAAATTTGTCCATTTCACCCAGGTTTTCAAATTTCCTGGCATGTAGTTGTTCACAGAATTTCTTATAATCTTTTGTATTTCTGTGGTATCAGTTGTAATCTCTCCCCTTCCATTTCTGATTTTGTTTATTTAGGTTCTCTCTCTTTTTTTTCTTATGAGTCTGCTGAAAGTCTTGTTGATTTTGCTTATCTTTCCAAAGAAGCAGCTCCTGAATTTATTGATTCTTAGAATTGTTCTTTTAGTCTCTATGTCATTTAATTCTGCTCTGATCTTGGTTATTCCCTTGTGATCTGAGAAAATGCTTTATATGACTTCAATTTTCTTGAATTTGTTGAGGCTTGTTTTGTGTCCTATCATGTGGTCTATCTTTGAAAATGTTCCATGTGCATTTGAAAAGAAAGTGTATTTTGCTTTTTTGAGATAAAAAGATCTATATATATCAATTAAGTCCATTTGATCTAGGGCATTGTTCAATGCCACAGTATCCTTGTTGATATTTTCTTTGAAAGATCTATCCATTTTTGACAGTAGGGTGTTAAAATCCTTTAGTATAAGTGTATTACTGTCTGTATCTTTCTTGAAGCCCTCCAAGATTTCCCTTATTATTTGGGTGCTCCTATGTTGGGTGCGTACATATTTACAATGTTTATGTCTTCTTGATGGATTCTTCCCTTGAGTATCATAAAGTGTCCTTCAGTGTCTCTTTTTATTGCTTTTTTTTCAAGTCTATTTTGTCTGATATAAGTATTTCTACCCCATCTTTTTTTCCCTGTTCATTTGCTTGGAATATTTTTTTCCAATCCTTCACTTTCAGTCTGTGTCTTTTTTTACTGATGTGGGTCTCTTGTAGGCAGCATATATATGGGTCATGTTTTCTTATCCATTCAGCTATCCTCTGTCTTTTGATTGGAGCATTTAATCCATTAACCTTTAAGGTTGTTATTGATAGGTACTTATTCATTTTCCCCTCTTTGTACCTGTGTTCCTCTTCTCTTGCTCTTTTCCTTCCTCTTCTTATAGCAGTCCCTTTAGCATATCTTTTAGTGCTGGTTTGGTGGAGGTGTATTCTTTTCAGCCTTCTTTTGTCTGGGAAACTCCTTATTTCACTTTCCATTTTAACTGAGAGCCTCACTGGGTAGAGTAGTCTTGGTTACAGGCCTTGGATTTTCATTACTTGGAATATTTCTTGCCATTCTCTCCTGGCTTGCAGTATTTCTTTTGAGAAATCAGCTGCTAGCCTTATTGGAGCTCCTTTGTATATTACTTCTTGTTTCTCCCTTGCTGCTTTTAAGATTCTCTTTTTGCCTTTAAAACTTGACATTTTAATTATGATGTGTCTTGGAGTAGGCCTCTTTGGAATCATCTTCATTGGGACCTTCTGTGCTTCCTGAACTTATATGGTTTTTCCCTTCTCCAAGTTCAGAAAGTTTTCTGTCATTTTTTTCAAACAGGGTTTCTATCCCTTCTCCTTTTCTTCTCCTTCTGGTATTCCTATGATTGAATGGTGTTATGTGTCATGTTGTCTTGCAATTCCCTTAAGGTATTTTCATATTTTTTTAGTCTTTTTTAATGAAGCTGCTCTTCCTGGGTATTTCTACCTTGTTTTTCAGCTCACTAATTCAGTCCTCAGCTTCATCCAGCCTGCTTATAATTCCTTCTAGTGTGTTTTTTATTTCAGAAATTGTATTCTTCACTTCTTCTGGTTCTTGTATATAGTTTCTATTTCCTTTTCTATACTGTTGTAGTTCTTACTCAGTTCCTTGTAGTTGTCTGTGAGTTCCTTGAGCATACTTATAACCATTCTTTTGAATTCTATATCTGATAGTTTTCTTGCCTCCATTTCATTTAGCACTTTTAGTGGAGAGTCTTTATTCCTTTTGATTACAGGTTCTTTCTTTGCCCATTTTAGGTGAGTCTTTTTGTTTGTTTCTGCAATTCCCGATGCTCTCCTTTGCTAGCTGTCTTTGTAGGGTGAACTTCTATGGTAGGAGTTCTGTGAGACTCAGTTGATGCAGACCCATCCTGTGGGTCCATGTGTTGTGGATGCTTGTCCTATGTCTCTGGACAAGTGATGAACAACGAACAAATTCACATGGACTAAAGAAATTCGGTGGAGAAAAAGGGATGGCGTGGCTATACTCTAAGTGGGAAAGAGAGGGCGAGAGAGCAAGAGAGGGCCACAACCCCTGCCTCAACAGGCTTTTATTGATATTCTAGGTAGATTACATCAAGAATGGTCCTCCTTTACTATGCACAGGTTTGCTTTAGGTGGTTACCATAACAAAAGAAAGAATGTTGCTAATCCCTTCAAGATAAAAGTCACTTGCAAATATAAAGGGAAAAGTGGTTGAACTGATTACACCCAAACTTGGGAGGTTTAGCATAGATTTTAGGAAGTTACTTTAAAGATATGCAATAAACGTTTGTTGCCTCAATTCAGGGTGAGGGAGTTTTAGCAAGAGCAAGTCTCAAAGCGGCCTAGGTACAATGCAGGCCTGATTCCCCATGGGAGACTGATCCATGGGTTTGCTTCCTGCCTTCCAAACACGCATCTGTCTGTTTTCAGAATCAGAGCTGAGATACATTTGGCATGCCATGCAGATAGGTTCCCTATATTCAGTGGTTAGGTCTCTTTGATCTCCTTGTCTGGATGCTCTAGGGTTGCCCTTTCTTCCATTTTTGTGGGCTCTCTTGTTGTACTTGGGTTTTACCTGTTGGTGGCTCCTTTGTTGGTGGGTTCTTTCCTCTAGTGGGTTTACTGGCATGCACAACAATCACCTTATCTTGTATGTGATCAGGGGCTGGGCAAAGGTGAAATGGACTAAGACAGCGGGAGGATATTCTATGGGATTTAAAGTACCAACAAGTAGAGAACAGATAGGAGATCCTTTGGAGAAGTAAAGTGTTAACCATAATATTTCATCCAATCAGCCACTTATTATAAAAGGTGTAAAAGAAATAAGACTATTATTAGAAGGGAAAAAGAATGTGAGCTGACTCCAGAAAGCAGGGCACTTATGAGAGGTTAGATGGTGAGATATAGTGAGAGTAAGGGATAGAATCTTGGTGTCTTGTGTGAGAGAATAAAGTTAACCACAACAGTAACAAAGCTCAGGAAGATAGCGAAATGGAGAAAGACCAGGGAAGGGTGCTGTGTGGGAAATGGAACAACAATAATATGAGAAGAAATATACGGTCACCTGTTTTTAAACATCCTCTGCAATCTTTGGCTTCCAAATTTCATGTAAGCGGGATTGTAAGTGGGATTCCATTGGCTATTCACTCTGTTCTTCAGAAGATTGGCTAGGTGTCTCAGTGGGGTGCACAAGTAAGTAGGTTCAGCTCCCACCTACCTCACCGCCATCTTCTGAAAGTGAAAAAAAAATTTAAATGCGGTAAGATTCCACTTCACACCTATTTGGATTACTATATTCAAAACAAAACAAAAAAAAACAAATAAACCACAACAACCCCCCCCCCCCGGAAAATAACAAGTGTTAGCAAGGGTAAAGTAAACTGAAACCTTCATACCCTGCTGGTGGGAATGTAAAGTGGTACAGTTGCTTTGGAAAACAATTTGCAGTTCCACAAAACATTAAACAGAGTTATCATATGACCCAACAATTCCACTATGAGGTACATACCCAAGAGAATTTGAAACATACGTCCAGAAAAAAAACTGGTACACAAATATTCATAGCTAACAAAATAGGCATGCTGACCTTAATCAAAATTAAACTTTTGTTTCATATGATAGCATCAGTAAAAGGAAAAAACAATCCATACAAAGGGAAAACATATTGGCAAATTATATATCTGATAAGGAACTGGTGTCTGGAATATGTAAAAACTCATATAAGTCAATAATAAAATATTCATAACTAACTAAAAGCAGGGGGAAAACCCCAAATGCCTATCAACTGATACGGGATGAAAAAATGTCAACATCAGTGCAATGGAATATTTGGCCATAAAAAAGGAGTAGAGAATTGACCACATGGACTTCCGGTCAAGAAGGCTGACCTCCTTGCACAACCACATCAAAATTACAACTAAACTACAGAACAACCATTATTCAGAACTGCCAGAAATTGAGCTGAATAGAAGTTCTACAACTAAAGAATTAAAGAAGAAACCACATCATGACTGGTAGGAAGGGAAGAGAGTTGGAATGGGGTGGTCCCACACCCATGTGTGGTGGATAAAAATCACCATGTGTGGTAGATAAAGGGATATCTTGGGAGCAAGGGGTCCCCGACACACACCAGTTACCCCAGGCCAGTGTTCTAGTGTTAAGAAGATGAATCTCCATAACTTACAATGTAAAAGCCAGTAGGGATTGAGGTTGTGGAAGACAGAAAATTCTGGAGTCTCAGGCAGTTCCTCTTAAAGGGCCCATGCACAGATTTACGCAGACTCAATGTGTGCCCCAGAGCTGGGGCAGCAGCTTGAAAGGTTCTGGAGGCATACGGGGAGGAACTGAAGTGTCTGGCATCAGGGAAAAAGCTGGGGACAGCTTTCTTGCAGAAAGAAGTGCTGGCAGAGGCTATTGTTCCTTTACTGAGACTTACCCCCACAGAACTGGCAGGCAGGTGCTATATCTGAGACTCCATCAAATAGGTTGTTATACAATAGTCATGGGGGTATAAAGTATAGCACAGGGAATATAGTAGCCAAAGAGTATATATGCATGACCCATGGACATGGACAATGATGTGGGGATTGCTTGAGGGAATGGGGGGATCTAGGTGGAGGGGGGCAAAGGGAGAATATTCGATCAACTGTAATAGCATGAACAATAAAATATAAATTTAATTTTAAAGGAAAGAACAGAGTTCTAATACATGCTACAGCATGGATGAACCTTGAAAACATAATTTAAGTAAAAGAAGCCAGTCACAGAAAAACACATGTCATATGATTCCATTTATGTGAAATATCCACAATAAGCAAACCCATAGAGAGACAAAGTAGATTAGTGGTTACCAAAGACTGGTGGACTGGGCATATGGAGAGTTAAGAGGAAATGGACAGTGAGGGCTTAGGTAGGGGGGGCAATGAAAAAGTTTTGGAATTAGTGGTGATTCTTGTACAACATCTAAATAGTTTGATATGAAACAATACCCATTAAAAAACACAACTCTTATTTTCATATTGAACCCATCCAATTCAGAGGAATTCAAATAATAATAATAATAATAATAATAATAATACTTCAGTTAGCAGTTCTTTTAAAATTTATTTTTATCAATAAAGACTGTAAAGCTCCATTCTTTAGTCTTTCACTTTACTGAAGCTCATATGCCTTTAAAGTCAAAATTTATGATAAATCCATATTCTATGCTAGAATAACCATTTTTTGTCTAGTATCAGGGTCCATTGTTTTATTTCCTGTGGGGTCTTTCTCACATGCTAGAATTATTTAATGTGTTGATTTATCTGTCTTCTCTAGTAGAATGTGCACCCCATCATAAGAGGGACCATGTCTGTCTTTTTCACCAGTTTCTAGCATAGTGCCAGAGATGGAGTTGGTACCCACGAATGAAAAATAAATGAGACTTCCTGCAAAGATGGAGGCATAGGTAGATACACTGTGCCTTCTTGCACAACCAAAAGAAGGACAATGACAAATTTAAAACAAAAACCAGAACTGACAGAAAATCGATCTATATGAAAGTCCAACAACCAAGGAACTAAAGAAACATTCGTCCAGACAAGTAGGAGGGGCGGAGATGGGCAGTGGGGTGGAGAAGGCTCATGGCAAGGCAGTGGCTGGTGGACCTGGTGAGGCAGCGACTGGCAGACAGGATAGTCTCACATTCATGTGCAGATAAATCAGGAGGAACAACTGGGGAGCGAGACATACTGCGCAAACCAGGATTCCACCCCAGCAAAATAAAGCCTCAAAGCCTCTGACTGACAAAACCTGTGGGGGTTGAGGCAGCAGTGGGAGAAACTCCCAACCTCACAGGAGAGTTCATTGGAGAGACCAACAGGGTCCTAGAATGTACACGAACCCACCTGCCCAGGAATCAGTTCCACAAGGGCCCAATTTGATTGTGGGTAGCATGGGAAGTGACTGAAAACCAACAGAGAGCAGAGCAAGCGGCATTGTTCCGTCTTGGACACACACCCCACACACACACATACAGTGTCACAACGCAGCGACGTGGGTTGCCCCACCCTGGTGAATACCTAAGGCTCTGCCCCTTACTACGTAACAGGTGTGCAAGACAAAAAAAAGGCCCAAATGAAAGAACAGATCAAACCTCCAGAAAATATACAACTAAGCGACGAAGAGATAGGCAGCCTATCAGATGCACAGTTCAAAACACTGGTAATCAGGATGCTCACAGAAATGGTTAAATAAGATCACAAGTTAGAGGAAAAAATGAAGGCTATGCTAAGTGAAATAAAGGAAAATATACAGGAAACCAACAGTGATGGAAGGAAACCAGGACTGAAATCAATGGTGTGGACCAGAAGGAAGAAAGAAACATTCAACCACAACACAATGAAGAAACAAAAATTTAAAAAAATGAGGAGAGGCTTAGGAACTTCCAGAATATCTTTAAATGTTCTAACATCCGAATCATAGGGGTACCAGAAGGAGAAGAGGAAGAGGAAGAAACTGAAAACTTATTTGAACAAATAATGAAGGAGAACTTCCCCAATATGGACAAGGAAATACACTTCCAGGAAGTCCAGGAAGCTCAGAGAGTTCCAAAGAAGTTGGACCCAAGGAAGCTCACACCAAGGCACATCATAATTACATCATCCAAGATTAAAGAGGAGGAAAGAATATTAAAAGCAGCAAGAGAAATGAAGAGAGTTACTTACAAAGGAGTGCCCATAAAACTGGCAGCTGATTACTCAAAAGAAACCTTGCAGACAAGAAGGGGCTGGAAAGGAGTATTTGAAGTCATGAAAGGCAAAGACCTACATCCACGATTACTCTATCCAGCAAAGCTATCATTTATAATGGAAGGGCAGATAAAGTGCTTCCCAGATAAGGTCAAGTTCAAGGAGCTCATCACCAAGCCTTATATGAAATGTTCAAGGGACTTATCTAAGAAAAAGAAGATAAAAAATATGAACAGTAAAATGACAACAAATTCATAACTATCAACAACTTATCCTAAAAAATGAAAAGAAACTAGGCAAACAACTAGAACAGGAACAGAATCACAGAAATGGAGATCACATGGAGGGTTATCAGTGGGGGAGTGGGATTGGGAGAGAGTGGAAAAAGGTAAAGAGAATAAGAGGCATAAATGGTAGGTAGAAGATAGGGGGAGGTTAAGAATAGTATAGGGAATGGAGAAGCCAAAGAACTTATATGTATGACCCATGGACATGAACTAAGGGGGGGATGCAGGTGGGAGGGGATGTGCACAGTGGAGGAAAATAAAGGGGGGGAAATGGGACAACTGTAATAGCATAATCAATAAAGTATATTTTAAAAAAAGAACCAAATGTACAAAAGTCATTATGCTGGTATATTAACTTATAATTAGAAAATATGTAACTTTGAAACAGAGTAGATAGATACTGATGATTCCTGACTGGCACATATATTTGTGATTCAATTTTCATGAGACAAATTACTGTCAGAAGGTTATTTCAAAAACTTGGATTCAGATTTTACAGAGTAGGCTGGACAATTTTAATGACCAGTGTCAAGGCAGTGTGAAAAGTAAGTGCATTTCTCTTACCTGCAGGATTATACTTGAATGGACGACTTTTGGATAGAGCTGGACCTACAATACCCAGAATGACATGGCCAAGTCTTTCCTAGGCTCCCATGCTGGAACTCCTCCCCCTGGCCCTGGCCACCACACACTTACTTTTACCATTGCCCCACCCCTGTATTCTTTCTGTAGCTACATCGTTTGCTTAATGAGATTAATAGTAAATTTGTGGAGTGGGACCTATTTTACCTCTTTAAGATTACAAATCTTCCCTGATTATTTATTTTCTTTGTAACTTAATTCATTAAAGGGTACCATACATATCCCAACTTCCAATTTTATATGTGTTTTGAGGATTGGGGGAACATACATATGTTCCTGGCCTCCCTGTACTACTGAATCTTTAACCTACGATCAGTATATCATTAACCATAGATCACTGATCTGGTTGTCTAAATGCTAGTTTTTATAAAATGGCAATGTGCAGAGGGTACAGAGAAGGATATCTTTTATGATATGTTTATGATGAATTTTATAAATTTGAAGGTGGACCAACTATATGATTTCTAGTGTAAGTTCAGAACAGTATTGAACATAATTCCATCCTGTTTTTCCCATGGTTGGAATGTGTAAATACTGAATGATTAATTACTATGCTCAGCTTAATTTAAAATGGAAATTAAAAAACACAATCTTGATGAAGTTAAAGACAACAAAGTACTACTAGAGCCATCGTACAGAAAAAATGTAATGGGCTTTTTGGCCAACCCAATGCTTAACTGCCTCTGCTGATTGCCTAGCTAGCCAGAGGCAAAAACTAATGCCTGTCCATTTATTTAGGATTCCTTTCTTTCAGAAATGTTTTGTAGTTTTCAGTGTACAAGTTTTACACTTTCTTGGTTAAATTTATTCTTAAACA
>VMDR010036424.1:0-10500 GCA_007922815.1 Macrotus californicus | reverse complement strand
TGAACTCAGAGGAAAACGGCTGTGATGGGTGGGGATTGGGGCAGCGGGGCGGCATTTTTGCCAGGTGCCTCCCTTGACACTCAGTGCCTGTCTGGCAGGCTGCTTTAACACGGCTAACATGGCAGACTTTTACAGTGTCCTTCCAGTTCAAGGGTCCCTGCATTGGTTGGTTTGTCTGTGTGTCTGTCTGTCTGTCTGTTTGTTTGAAGGACTAGGGTGGTGATCTGGAGCATCAGTCCGGCTCTCAGAGAGAGCTGAGCAGGCCAGGGACACGATGGGGCTCAGGGAAGAAATCCCAATGAGGAGGTGGTAAGGTTCTATGCCTTGGCCATGAACTCTAGGGCCATGGCCCATGGGATTGGGCCTCTCCTGCTCAGCCTGACCCTGATGCTCCAACACTGGCTCTTTGGCTAAGTTGCTCCCACTGTTGATACCTGGACATTTTGCTTGCCTGCACCCAACCTGGGTGACCTCAGCTCAGCCCAGTTCAGCCAGCTCTCTCAATCAGGGGCCTCACAATGCCCTGGTCATTGGTTCCTTATCCAAGATGGTTACTATGAGGTTTTGGTGACAGTCTATTCAAATAGAGAGATCCACGTGTGTCTTGTGTCTTGTGAATAATTTGAGGATGAATGGGTTGTGGGGTGGAACATGCCTCATTGATTCATCATTCCTTTTCAGAGGATCCAAGAAAGACTGGGACTAACTTCAAATTCACCAGCAAGTAGGGAATGTAACTTGATCCCTTAGTCTGGGGCTCTTAGTTCTTCACCAGGCTTCCCTTATGTCAAGTTCATCTTTTTTGCATCCCAAAGGAACAAGGAGGTTGGTGGAGGGAAGGTGGGCAGAAATTGGCGGATAAGTTATTGGGCTTCTGGTGGGAAGAATGTTTCTTTCTCCATCCTTCTCTTACTAGATGTGGCCTGGGATGGAAATATTGGCGGAAGGGTCTCAATAATGAACACTTGCATTATTTTCTTTTTAAAAAATGACCAATAACGTTACAATGGATAATTTTGTACGTAGTAGTATGTTATGCTTGAATTCCAGAAGAGGGATTGCTGGGTCAAGGAGTATATGGATTTCTAATTTTGGTAGTTACAGCTTTATAGGGGTCATGTTAGTGTGCTCCCCACCAGCAATAGATGAGTGCCTGTTTCTGGCAGCCTCGTCAACACAGGGCGACGTCAAACTTCTGATGTTCTGCCAAGCCGATAGGTGTCGTTTTCTTTTCCCATGTGCTTTGTCATGAGAACACGGTTTCTGAGACATTTCCGTATCACTCTATTGAGATCTAGTTCATACTTTTTCATTGCTGTACAATATTCTATTCTATGTACATGTCACCTTCAATTCAGTCACCTACTGATGAATATTTGAGGGAAGGAGGCTCTTTTCTGAATTGACATTTTTGAAAAGTACAGGCCAGTTATTTTGTAGAATATGCCTCATTTTGAGTTTATCTGTTTCCTCATCGCAAGACTGAGGCGGTGCGTCTCTGACACAAACACCCCAGAAGTAACACTCTGTCCTTGTTGTTGCTTTGTAGAGGGAGACACAAGGTGTCAGTCTGCCCTCTGATGATGGCAACTGGTCTTTTAGTTGATATTGGGTCCTCCAGGGTTATTTACCACATTTCCCATTTATAGTTAATTCGTAGGTGGTAGGGAGATACTTTGAGAACTGTAGATATCTATTGGTTAGTAAACTTTAACCCATCAGTTTTACTATCTGACAGACATATTTTTTAAAGAGTAAAAACAAACACCAAAAATGTCTTTTTAGGTGACAGCTCCTCACCAACCCTTTAATGCTTTTCCATGTGTCTGTGGGAAAAGCCACACTTCTTCAATGGCATAGAAGGCCCTGCCCATTCCCTCCACTTGGATTGCATGTCCAATCGTTGCCCTTCCATTCCCCCACACATGAGCTCCATTCACATTTTTCACTTTGGGGCCTTTACTCCAGCAATTCCCTCCCTGTGCTCCTGGAATGTTCTTTTATCAGCGGCATGTTTTTTCCTGGTAGCCCTTAGATTTCAACTTAAAATTTCCCCGTGAAATGACTTCTGACCACCTAAACAAAAGCAGTCTTCCAGGCACTTTTTCCTTTCTTTTCTTTTTTTACCCCTGGGGGGCAGAAGGGGGCGGGGGAGGGCAAGGGTGTGGGTGTGCTCCCCGGGAGTGAGAGTGCCTCCAGGCGCTTCCTTATCTCATCCCTTTAGTCCCTTGGCATGGACACAAACCTACTGTGAGTACTGTCCGGCTCTTCCCTAACAAAACATGTATGTGCTTTCGCAGGGGCTAGGTCTTTGTCATTTGTGCCTTGTCGCTGGGGCCTGGGTCAGTGCCTGGCATGGAGGAGGTGTTCAGGAAGTTAAGGAATCAGTGCCTTCATACTGTCAGGCAACAGAGGCTTTCTGAGCACCCAGTCTGCTGGTCTCCACTAACAGGGAGGAAGTTGAGTACCTTGCACATCTGATGGGGGCAGATGGACCTGAGAACAAATAACTCTTAGAAAATAAGCAGCTGAGGTTTTGCTACAGGGAAGCCCAGAGTGTGGTGTAGTTACGTGGAAGCACAGAGAGGTCAGGGAAGGCTTCCAGAGGAGTCATGTTTGCCAACCAGAAAATGGCAGGAGAAACAGCCCTTCATGGAGAGGGTTCGGCAAAGGCCTGGAGCTAATAGAAGGGCAAGCAGAATTTCTAGGTAGCTAAGTTAGAAGGATAAGAAGTGAGCTCGGAGAAAAAACAGTGGATCTGCAATCCTCAGGCCCATGCCCTGGGAGCCCCCCACAGAGCTCTCCTTTCTTTGTGAAAGAAGCTGGGCTTGGCTGGAATCACACTCAGATCTGACCCCTAGCCCCTCCTTGCTGCCTGGGGACGGCCCATTCCACAGGTGTGAGGATGGGTGAGAAGCAACTGCAATTGTGCATCTGCGACGGACTGGGACTCAGGAAAAGCTCTGGTTTCTCCCACCCGCACTCCCTGAAGCCCAGAGCTCCCACCTGTGTAGGCCAAACATCTTTCTGTTATTTTTGTGTGACTAATCTTGCTGGTATCAAGCTTCCGGTATGGGCAGATACTTGGGATTGGCTCCCAGGTGGCTGTTGGATCCTGTTTCTCCCTGCTGGCCAGGTGGCCTTAGCACCCAGGCCCTGGATGCAGGGAAGAGTTGTGAAGGGAAAAAAGGGTTGTAAGGAAGGTAGATCTGATGATAGGGTGACAGATTATAAATTCCTAACTGGGCAGATCATGCTGGGTCCTCACACCCCAGGCCTAAAACTTTTTAGAAACAGGTTTATCTTTGCCTGAAGCAAGCCCTGTCCATTGTTTTTGTGGATCTGAGTTGATGCCTCTGAAGTCAACCAGAGGGTTGTGATAACCAACCCTCAAGGGAGCACATCTTAACCGTCCTGTGTCCAGCCCACACACTACTTTCTCGCAGCTTCATGTAATCTTCCTCACTTCCCTCCTGAATGTAAAATACTTAAAAGAAACTGCAAAAGCACCATTCTCCTGAGCATTTGAGATCTTGCTTCCCAGCAATTATTGTCTATTTTGGCTCAAAAAAACTCATAAACATTCTCTACAGGTTTGGATGTTTCTTCTTTCAACAAGGGCATGAGGCTCAACAAGCGCTGGGGCTACTCACAGACCAGAACTCCAACTCACCTTCCATTTGCTGGTCCCTTCTGAAGCCCTGGGGGCCGGGGCCCTGGTTCAGGCACCAAACGTCATTCCTGCAGTGGAGGAGGGGCTTTAGCTCCCAAGTGATCAGCCGCCAGCGCGGTGGGGAGGGTGGGGGGGGGTGGAGGATGAGGAGCAGGAGCAAATCCCAACTTGAAGAATTTTCACCTGCAATCTAAGTGGTCTAGGTGGTCCTAGACACCTGGTCATTCTCCAATCAGGAGAAGGCTGAGCTAGGTTAGTAAAGTCTGGAGGGAGGCCTGAGGGTTCCAGTGGCTGTCTACTTGCTGAGATCTTCAGAGGGCTTAACCCTTCCAGGTTGTGACAGGATTCAGGTAAGGCTTACTGAGAGAGAGAGAGCAAGCTCAGGACATGAGCTGGGAGTCCATTTCTTTGCAAACCCTTTAGGGCCTTATTTCTTGGCAGATTTTCCTCCAGTGATCCAGCTGCCTCCTCTGATTCTCTTGCCCCCTCTTGCTCCAGGGGCCCAGACTTGTGGCCTTTGGAGGGTATTGGGGCCCCATCTTTCCTAACCTTCTGCTGCCATCCACAGGCTGATGGCTCCCATGTCTGCAACCACCTTCCCCTGGGTCGCACACAAGCCCCTCAACAAGAGTAAGCTCAGTGTTTTCTTCTGCCCAAATCTGCTCTTCCCCTTTTCTTTCCCCCTACCAGTGCTGTCACCCCAGTTTCAGGGGATGAAAAAAGGAAGGCTTCTGCCCTTGTCTGGGCTGGCAGTGGTAGGAGCCTAAATTAGACCAGACTCTTAGACGTTGTAGAAAGCATAACTGTGTAGGTGTGTGCGTGAGTAGGAGATGGCAGGAGAGCTGGAATCTTGGAACAAATGAGGCTCTGGTCATCAAGCCAATGAATGTCTGCAGTTTTGCAGCTGGAGGTAAGTGATGCCTGGGGCTGATGAGGTTGGAGGAGTTGGTGGCTCTATAAGTTGGGGACACAGGAGCTTTTTGCTCTTTACAGCTGGGAGCTCAGAAGCCTGCACTCCAGCTCTTGCCCCACAATTGGCTTTGTCCTGATTCCCTGAGTCTCATTCTCACCTGTATCACAGGACAGGGATGTTGGAAGTGGACCCAATTATTTGAAAGGATCCAGCAACTCATACTGCAAAGTTTTGTGGAGAAAATGGGTAAGAGGAGCTTGGAGATGGCCTTGGGCCCGCATTATTCTTATTCTTAATTCTTAATTGTTATTATTAGGCTTGCACTATTAATTTACCCCCTCCCACAGAGGCCTAGCTTGTGACCACATGCAATAATTAACTGCTGAGTGGCCTTCGCCCCATCCAAGCCTCCACTCCTGGGCCACATTCCCACTGCCTGACCAAATGCCCGTCTCCTAGGCCACTAAACCACAGCCATTCCTGAAGTAAGGAGGGGTGGGGGGAGGGGGAAAGGAACTGTAGAGCAGAGCAGAAGCCTGAACTACAGAGAGCCACCTCCACTTTCAGGTATGCCACTCCCCACTCCTCATCACAGGCAACAAGCCTTGTGGTACTCCCAGCAGGTGTTAAAGGATTTGCTGAACTGGGAGGGTCCCCTTGGCCTCAAGTGCAGAGAATCCAGAAGTGGAGGCTGAGGCCAGAGCAGAACAGGACCTGCCTAAGGTTAAACTGCAAGTTAGTGCCTGTCCCTGAACCAGAATCCAGGGCTCTGGCGTTTCAGCACAGCACTGAGTTCTGCTTTAAGTCTAGGGCCCTGAGGGGTGTGTGTGTGTTGAAGGTGATGGCTGTGGGTGGTGGGGGGGTCGCACCTAGTCCGAGGTCTGAAGCTGAGCTTAGGAAAGTAGGGAGATGGGCTTGTAGAGAGACGCGGGTGGCACAGAGGGGAAGAGACCTCCAGCTCTGGACAGTAGCCACAGTAAGAAAAACTGCTGACTGACCAGGTGCAATCCAACAGAACCCAGGGAAAGGGCTTTCTCGGCCCCTAGCCCAGGACCCCTGCCTCAGCACAGAGGAGGTACAGGGACAAAAACGGAAGGAACTCTGGACTTGAGGGCCCAGAGTCAGACTGGGGTGGTCCCTCTGTGACTTGGAGCACATCCCTCCAACTGTGCCCCACTGGCTCTTCAATCTGTGCCCAGCTGGCTGTCACTTTTTGCCCCCACCCCCCGCCCCAAAACACATATATTTAATCCTCAGATGAGAAAACTAAGCCTCAAGATAATTTGAGGTATTTTCCCCCAAGGTCAAGTAGAAGGCGAGTGTGAGGGCTGGGACTGTGGACAGGCTGACTGGAAACCCTGTGCTCTGAACTGCTAGACTTTGTTTCCCTAAGGAAACCTTGCCGTCCCCGAGAGTACAGATTGGGTTTGGAATGAATGAGTTAGCAAGTGATAGAATGAATAAACACTGGAATGAACAGAGAAGCAAAATATGGATTATGGAAGGGGATGGGGTGTGGACAAAAAAGGGGTTTCTATGGAAAGTCACCTCACAGGGTGAACTAGGCAGGTCACTGTGGGTTAGTCACCCCCCAGGAATTCGTAACTTCTTTACTAAGAGGATACCTTTGCCGGAGGCAAAGCTGTCCATGGTTTCTGTGTATCTAGATTAACACCCTTTGAAATGCCCTCTCTCAGTCCCCTTCTACGAATTGTCCCTTTCAGACACCCCTTCTAAAGCTAGCAAGAGGCCACCTGGTCCCACCTTGCTTTCTCCCAGCTTCCTGTGCTTTTCCTTACCTTCCTCCTTAATCGTGATATAAAAGAGACTGCAAACTGTTGTTTTCCAAAGCATTTTTTTTTCAGTCTGTTGAAATCTTACTTCCAGCCCTCTCCTCTGTTTGACTGAAATTAACTCAGAAAATTCTCTATAGGTCCGGATGTTTCTTAGGTGGACGGGAGTGGAGAGGGGTTGAGGAGGGGGAGGGCTAGGTGGGAATTCAGTTCCAGGTCTCCCCGAGCCCTGCTGGGCAGTCAGCCTGGAGGCTGCTCAGTGCAGGTCCTGTCTGCGAGGGCCGGGCGAGACACTCAAGTTCTACAGAAGACAGGGTGGATGTGGAGACAGGCAGTTTTTTGAACAGGGGGGCGCATAAGCTTTCGGAGCTGTGGCAAGTGAGTGTTTTAGGAGAGCCAGGCACCTGCCCCACCAGTGGGCTGAGGGAACAGTTACCTCCCAAAGCTCGGTGTCTGAGGTCAGAGGATTGAGGTGCTTTGATGGCTGTGCGGAGGGCAGCTCTGTGGCAGAGGGCTCAGGGGCCTCCCAAGGCCCCAGGGGCTCTCCAGCTGTCTGTCAATGCCCACCCACCAAGCCTCTGTGCCCTGTGACATCGCCCAGGCCACGTGGGTTCTGGGAGAGAGCAAATGATAAGGCTGGGAAGGGCTGGAACCAAGGCTTTTTAAAATAAATGAATAAATAAGTAAGTAAGTAAGAAAGTAAATAAAATGGTAGTGAGGGCAAAAAGCAAACACAGGTCAGCAACTTATCTGGAGCCCCAAACGTAAGGTATTGTAAACTTTTGCAAAAAGTCTTTTGGTGTCAGAATCTGACCTGAAATGAATATAGTGCTTGTTTTAATCCTCACCCAAGGACATGCTTATTGATTTTAGAGAGAGAGAAACATCGATAAACGCCCTGACTGGGGGATCGAACCTGCAACCTTCTGGTGTACGGGACAACTCTCCAAGCAGCCCAGTCGCCCGGCCAGGGCTCTTACAGTTTTTATTTATCCCACCGGTGTAACTGTTTCACCAGAGAGCGTGCGTCTGATTGTTGAGTGCATGTTGAGTGCTTGTGCTACCTTTTATAAAATCATAAAATTTTAAACTCTGAAACATTTGCCTCCAAGAATTTTGAACAAGAGATAGCTGGACATAGGGCAATCTCCTGGCTATTTTTGCATTTTGCCCAAACCCCATCCCTTGTCTCACTTGATCCTCATGATCAAAAGGAGAAGTCAGTAAGGCCCCCATCAAGGAATGTCCCTGGAGGTGGGTCTGCTCCCACCCCTCACTGAGGCTGGGAAGACTGAGGTGTGGGGGTGGGGTGTAAGCCGCCCCGGGCTTCCTCAACGCTCCGCCCACCTGGATCTATTCCCACAATTTGAAGCCCCACCTTTACTTTCCTGGAGGTCACTGACCACAGTTCTTCCTTCAGGGACTGACATGGCCTTAACAGTGACAACACAGCTGTTGCTTCTTCTGGTGTGGGGCACCGCAGTATGGGCAGCCTGGCCTGGGGCTGAGCTTCTCAACGTCTGCATGGACGCCAAGCACCACAAGGAAAAGCCAAGCCCAGAGGACAAGCTGCACGAGCAGGTGGGCCTAGGTCAAGGAGGGGTGGTCTGGGGTGGGGGGAGCTGACTCAGGAAGAAAAGGGTGGAGATGAAATGTTAAACCTTCTGCTTGCCTGAGGAGACAGACCTTGGCCTACAGTGATGCTTCTTAAACTCTACTCCATGGGACCCCTGGGGGACTTCAAGGAGGCACTCAGCGTACTTGGGAGCCCTGGAAGGAAACCCAAGATTCCAGGGCGCATCCCAGGGATGGTGGGCACCAGTTCCCCATGTTTCCCAGCCCTCATCTCACTGCCCACGTTGTCAGTTGTAATGTGTTCGTCCCTGTGTGATTTTTGTCATCAGAATAAAAATCTGAGAAATCTTTTTATTTAAAAAAACCTAGAAGAAACCCTCATCCGGGCGAGCACGTGTTTAACAGAAACTGCAGGTGTTGCCAGTGCACTACTAACAGCCCACCTTCTCGCCCGCTGGGTTTCTGTCTCCCACACGCCGGGAAGCAGGCCCAGCAAGGAGTCTGGGAAATGACACCGGACAGATTCCTATCGGGGTCATTATGATTTCAGTTTAGACTGGGAGTTACCCACTCCCAGGATCTGGGAGGAGAAAGTACACACTGCTCAAGGTGACTTCTTTTCTGCCAGATCCAGCTCAAGAAGAGCAGATCTCCCAGCCCGGAGGCTGGGGGCGGGGCGACCGGGGGCCTGCATCTAGCAAACTTTCCCGCATCCAGCTGGGGTTCTCCGCCCCACTGGACCGGAGGTCTCCTACCTTTGACAATTATTTTGCCACAGCCCCTTTAATGACCTAAACCTATCTAAACATTTAAAAAAATCAACATGAGGCCAAGAGTAGAAGTGAAAAACAAAAGGAACTCGTTTGTAATATGCTTTCCAACATGTGAATGTTCTTGTTGGTCTCATTAGCAGGGAGTTATCTCAGGCCCGTGTTTGTGCTGGTTTGGGATCACTGAGCAGCGACTGCCAGTGTGGACTGGCCGGGAGTGGTATGACTTGGATACTTCCAGCAGTATTGGCTTTAACTTCTTCAGCCTGTACATATTTTATTTTATTTTTATATTTTTAGTTTTTAAAAGATTCTATTTATTCTTTTTTTATTTTTAAAAAAGATTTTATTTATTTTTAGAGCAAGGGGAAGGGAAAGAGACCGAGAGGGAGAGAAACATCAATGTGTGGTTGCCTCTTGCACGTTCCCCACTAGGGACCTGGCCCATAACCCAGGCATGTTCCCTGACCGGGAATCAAACCAGTGACCCTTTGGTTCACACGCTGGCGCTCAATCCACTGAGCTACACCAGCCAGGGCTATTTATTTATTCTTATAGAGAGGGGGAGGGAGGGAGAGAGAGAGGGAGAGAAGCATCAGGCTGCAACCCAGACATGAGCCCCGACCAGGAATTGAAACAATGACATTTCACTTTGTGGGATGATGCCTAACCAACTGAGCTATACCGGTCAGGGCACAGCCTATGTATATATTTTAAAGTGTACATTTTATTATATTGTTTTGTACTAAATTCTAAGCCGTTGGCTTCCATTCATTCAATAAGAATGTGCCCTGGCTGGTGTGGCTCAGTGGATTGAGCATAGGCAGGTGAACCAAAGGGTTACTGGTTCGATTCCCAGTCAGGCCACATGCCTGGGTTATGGGCCAGGTCCGCAGCTGGGGGTGTGCAAGAGGCAACCACACATGGATGTTTCTCTCCTCTCTTTCTCCCTCCTTCCCCTCTTTCTAAAAATAAATAAATAAATTTTTTAAAAAAATATATTGAGCATTTATGTAATTACAACTATTCTGGGATTAAAATTTATTCAACTTGCTTCCTCACCTCGTGCGCTCTCTCAATGAGGTCACCTTCTCAATGAGGCTTGATTGGACCATCTAAAAATTGCAAATTTCCATCCCTTTACCCTGCTTCAGTTGTTTTCCAAAGCAATTATCCTGTGAAAAGTGTTCATTGCTGTGTCCCCAGTGCCTAGAAAAATGCCCCGTTTAGAGTAAGTAGCAGCTCAATAAAGATTTGAATTAATCAATTTTGTAATGACTGAGTCTCCCCAAAAGAGGGCCCCCTAACAGCATTTTCAGTATTTCCCTGAAAGACTGCACTGGGGGGGGGACTAAGGACTCAAAGGGGAGAAGCTGCCTTGGAGATACAGTGGCACCTCAGTACTTGTTGTTAATTTGTTCTGAGACTCTGCGAACATCACCAAAACCCACCGGTACCCAACGATGAAGCGTTTCCCTTGCGGGGTGGAATCCTGACTCTTACATGTTCTACCAAGTCCGAGAAATGGCCGAGTGCCGAAACATTTTTCACTCGTCACATTTTGACGAGTACAGGGTTTGAAGAGTTCTGAAGCCAACGAGTACTGAGGTGTGGCTGTATTCTGTGCTGGGCCTGGAACTGAGTCCTGTGTCTCCCCACCCAGTGCAGTCCCTGGAAGAAAAACGCCTGCTGTTCTGTCAACACCAGCCAGGAAGCCCATAAGGATGTTTCCTACCTGTACAGATTCAACTGGGACCACTGTGGCCCCATGCAACC
>VMDR010036423.1:0-10495 GCA_007922815.1 Macrotus californicus | reverse complement strand
GATGTCTTGTTTTCAGGTGATCCACTACAAAGTGCAATACATCAAAAGGGGCTCATCTTCATGTTAAAGTTGGGACTTCAGAGGGAGAGGAATGAGTGGCATTTCTGAAATTGCTTAGTTAGTATCATCAGAATAATAGTAATGGACCCAATAGTTCCACATCTTATGTTGTATTGTTCATCATGAAGAGAAAAATATTTTTACTTTTCAAAGATACATGTTTCTATATAATACAATAATAAGTACACAAATAATATTCATGTTTTGTAGACTTGAAAGAATACTGATATATAGATGAAATTTTGGCTTATTTTATAAACTCGGTTTTAAACAGCTGGTTTATTGAATTCTGCATTAAAAGACCATCAGCTGAAATAGAAATGCCTCTCACCTGCATCCCCAGGTCAAGAGGTACATGCTTTTATAAATACTTTAAGTCTATATTTACCTGAAATCTTTTCTCTCTTCTAGCTCGTGTTTCTACCAGTTTGGTATCATACATGGCTTCAGATGGCAATGTTCTTGTAAGTACCCTTTGGAACACCCTAGACTTTAGATACTAATCATTAGTTTGATGAACGTGTAGAAAACTAGACAAGTCGATTTGAAGTTTGGCTAGGGATTTATTGTCCTCCATTTCATCAGCCATAGTGGAATGAAATGATCCTTTGTTAGGTTTCAAGGTTTTCTTATGATCACCAGACATTTTTTAAGACTCTTAGCTCTTTGAAAGATCAAGACACATAGCCATAATTTTAATGAACTGTACATGAATTGTTTCTGTTTTAAGTTAACTACGCTATTAGGACAACCTCTATAGAAACAAATTCTGTCAATTATGACACGGAAATTGTAGGTTTCTTTTAAAATAATTCTATATCCAGAAATTTGCCTAAATTAGGTAAGTCGATGGAGCAAGTAAATTATTTCTGATAGACGAGAAAACTTGGACAGGGGAAAATTGAGAAGTTGACCTGCGCTACATGACGTTTCTAACAAAAGGGAATTTGGGATAGTGTGGGATTGTTTGTGTGCCACTTCTGGCAAATCTAATGACCTCCTGATGCAGACGTAGGTTCGAGTTTTTGGAGTAGAGCCAAAAGCAGAATCAGAAGCAGGGTGTTGAAAGAATATAGGATAGACTTTCTGCCAAACAGAGAACACTGGCAATGATTTCCTGCAGCAGATTAGAAAATGGATGTCAAGGAAGGTTATGGTTATAGTGATGGGGAAATTGAAGCAGACAGCTCCTGGAAGGGACACCTTGCTAAAAAGCAGGACAGAAGATAAGTTCTCTGCTTACTTTAACAACTTCACATCCCAGAAATAGAGAAGGCAATGAGGACACTTGAACTCAAGCTAATTTTAAATAAGGAGAACTAGCTTGCTGGTGATTAAAAAATGGTGGAAACTTTGGGAGACAGGACTGCAGAAAACTAAAAATGAAAACATGAATTATAGTCATTTACGTACCCTAGGAAATGCACCATCTAAAATTTCAGAAGGGGAAGTATGATCCATTGGAAACAAGTAGGTGGGTGTTGTTCGGTAATAGAAATATGAATGATCACCATGAAGACAGAGGAGAACAATGAAGAGAATAAATGTGGCTGCAATGGGAGTCATGCTAAAATTAGAGGTAAAAAGATATGTACAGGATGTTAAAGGAGGCTCCCATGGTCAAGGGCAACAGCAAATAGATAAGACAGATCTGTAAAAATAGAGTCAGGAAGACTAAAGTTCAGAGTATTCAAAGTTTCTAAAAAATTTTTAAAAGAAAAGTGCATAAAATTACAAGCACATGTGTGTTATGTAGAAAAAAATGAAAAGGAAGAATTGGGACTGCTGGATCCTTGAGAGAGGTAATGCAGTGTTTTGTTCTTACCTTGCTTCTCTCTTTCCCACTGAAAGAATGTTTAAGAAGAAATAGAGATAAAGAAAATAAGAGGGCACTTAAGCACTTCAAATTAATAAATTCATCCATCTACTGAAACATTCTTTTAATGTTCACTGATAACCTCTCCTGACTCTATCATGTATCAGCCACTGTAGGAGGTAGGAACAGGAGATTTAATTGTGACTTAAGTTAAACTATCTACATTTTAAATAAAAAAACATAATGCTGGGTGTTGGAACAGAGAGTGCTGATGTGAGTTTACCTAAGGGCTAACATATCATCCACATAATTCCCAACCTAGAGCTGTTACCACTGTGGCATGAAACCTGCTCCCCCTGGGGCCTGGGTACAAGTGGATTCTGTTTTTATTGGTGAGAACTCTGCCTATTTAGGGATCATTCTCATTTCATGAGCCAACCTGCACTCCTAGATTCAATCAGCTCAGCTCTCCCTGTGTGTATATTTACCTGTTTTTTTTTTGTCTCGTAGCTGATGCATCTGGGCAGGACGGCTTAATGTCTCTCTTAAGCACTTCTTACAGCTGCATTTCAGTGGTTACCCTACTTTATCTTCCTATTCAGAACATTAGTTCAGTTTTCTGGTGGTATTTGTTCCCTGAGTAAAATGTAGCGCAGGACACATATGTTTATGCCAGTTAGTTTTGGTAGGCTTGACACATTGGACCTAATCGTATCCTGAATTGCATTTCATTTCCACTAAACTGACATTTATGGAGCTATATGTGCTGAGCATTGCTTGGTGCTGAGGTATGAAGATGAGGGGTGTACCACCTGTGGGGGAAGGCAATACTTTTAAGGCACTTTCATTGATTCTGACCTGATAGTTATCATTGAGGTTGGCACGGTAAATGGCGCTAATAAAACTGCTCAAGAAACTAGATGCTACGTGTTTGAAATGTCATGATGTGTGTGGTAGGATAGCATTGTTATTTTTTGTTCAGCTGAGATGTTGGCTATTTGTTCGTATTCTTTTCTCTCCTCTGAAGGGAAATAACAGAATTTTCAAAGCTAAAACTTCACACAGAATCAAAGGTATTAACTCACCAAGTTCTGTTGGTTTTACCTCCTATGTATTTCCCCATCTTAATAGATATGACACTTGTCCTTCCCTCCTACTAGGATCTTTGCCTCTACACCTGCTCCACTCCAATCCACTTGCCACACAACAGCCACAGTGAATTTTCCTAAATGCAAATCTGAATACACACACACCATTCACCAGCAGACATTTGTTCAGTGGCTTCCCAAGGGCCTTTGGTTAAACTTTACGCTTTCAAACACGTGACTTTGCTACTCTGAACGTGGTTATTCCCCACACTCTGTGGTTGGTGTCTACTGGATTGTACCTGCTTCCTGTATCAGATCCTCTAATGCTCAGGCCTTTATCTTTCAGGTCTTAGTTTTTTTATCAACTCATGGGACGCCTTTCCTGGCTCCCCAGTCTGGGGTACATTCTGTAATGAGCTACATTCCAGCACTCATGTGCAGAACATCCTTGTTTAATTCTACGTCTTCTGTACTTGACTGGAAGCTGTGTGGGAGCGTGCTTACCATTGAATCTCTAATCCTTGACACTGAGTACTTTTGCAATAACTGGTGGTTGAATAAACAAAAAGCATAATTTATCAAGTTGTGGCCTGAAAGAACAGAATTAATGTAATCACCTATAGAAACTGGTCATAGCTCGTTGAGAAATCTTCAACATGATTAGATTTGGTACAATCCCTAAACATCTCTAGGAATCCATGTGTGCAGTCCTAGATATGTATAAGGCTTTCTGTATATCACACTGTGGTGATAACAAAGTATTATAAACTAAATCAGTATTGCTTAGTTTTCTTTTATGATTAGTTTCTCAAATAAATGAATACATAAACAAACAGAGAAAAATAAATAACAACTAGCATATATGAAAGGCTGATTAAGAAAGTTCTCTGGTCTCAGATTTTAGCAGCAGTGTTTTAACTTCGAAAGGAAAACAGCCTTAATTTAAAGTTGACAAGGCTCAGAAGAAATGTGACACATTATCTCTTTTACTATTGTACATAATTCTTTTACCTAAAGCTTCTGAGATTTCTTCCTTTCACGGACGGCTCTCGTGGGGAAGAAATGTCAAAATTATCTTAGATCAAAACTTTATGACAGTGTTTGCTCAAGAATTCTTTTCAATAAAATTCCTTCATTAAATCCCGCCTGATAGTAAAGTGTCGAGTGAAAACTTTTTCCTGAAACAAAAGTCTCTGCACATCAGTTATGGTTCTGTGGCTGTTTTCACGCTGAGGAGGCCCAGCTTTCTGATTGTGAATGGACATTTACTTCTAGCCCCATGGCTGGGTTATCTGCTGGCACCTGGACTGTCGTCTCGGGATGATCAGTCTAACAGAAAACGGGTACTTGTGTTTGCTACACAAGAAAGTTCTGCCTTCACTACTCACAGAACATGTACTGCCCGATCTTGATGTGATCTGTGTGCAGTGAACAGCCCAGTCCTGATTGCGGCCTCAGTGGGAACCTGCTATGCCCTCACTGCACCTCCACGCCCGTGGTGTGTGTTTCAGGGATGCGATGATAGTCAGCCATGAAGTGAGAAATATAGATCATCATGTTTTTGATCAACCAAAAACAGCTGAAATTTTGACAGCTTTTTTTTTAAGGCTATGTCAACATGTGTGTATGCTGACATGGCTGAGCTAGTGCTGCTTTGGGTAAGCCTGCCATGGCACTCAAACTCAGGAGGCTATTGAACATGCTGGCTGTCCCTAGTAGGACTTCAAGTGCAGAGGTGCATGGCAGCTGTCTGGGGGACAGAGTACTAGGTAGGGGCTTGCTAGCTACCACTGGAAAACTTCTGTCCCTTCTCCCAGTCCCCCTTCTCCACCCCATGCATTCCTATTTTTGGATTCCAGATTCTTAGTAAGTGGAGAATATGGTTAAAACAGGATGCTGGAGAAAGCTACTGTGGTTTCTGAGGAAATAGTATTTTAGATAGAAGGAGAGATTTGTTCAGCACAAGTTCATCTTACCTTCAAGGAAATACCGTGGTTTGACTCTCCAGGTGGCTTCAAACTCAGTGTCAGTCTATCCCAGGCCCTTTTCTCTGCATATGTGCCGCCTTGGAAATGATAAAGGTGTTGGACTAACTTTTATGTTGCTTAACTCTGCTGATGTTATCTACTAGTTAGTGAAAGCATATCTCAGCTCTGAATAATCAAGTGGTACATGGCTTTTCAGATATTTGTTGAATCTGCACTCATGCCAGGTACTACTAGTAACGGATCATAGAAAGTAAGAATTGATGCAGGACACAGTTCATCTTTTGGTGAATATTTGCTGAGTGAGCCAGGTGTCAGGCATTGGGCTAGGTGCTAGATTTTGGAGTGATGACATTTTCAGTACTGTCAACTCTATCTTGAAGTCTTGGTCAGTCATTGAATGTAAACAGTTATCATTATTAAACTACAGAGTTGATAAAAGAGACTTGATAAACTTTAAGAAACAATAAGATAGAGTAAATCTGTGAGATCGGCGAAGGGGCCTATCTGAGATCATTCACAGGTTCTGGGTTGGACCACGGGTAGATAATGTTACTACCAGTTATGTTCCACACAGATATAAACAAATTATAATATCCACTTCAGAGACATCAGCAAAGCATTTGTAGGAATACAGACATGAGGGGAAGCAGAGTAACAGAGAGTTAAACAATTAGAGTAGGAGTCCAACTGGCCCGAGTCCCATTCTTGGCTCTGCTACTAGTTATGTGCAATCTGAGGGGAAGTTACTTAACCACACCAAGATGAAGTTCCTCATCTGTGAAAAGGAAGATAAAAATAGTGCCTATCATGAAAATCTTTGGGAGATAATATAAATCAATGATTATGGTGACTATAAATAAATAACACTGAATGAATGTAAGATTATTATTAAGAGCTGACTGCCTTCTGGAGGCCAAGAAGGCTTCATGGTGGAGGTAGTATTTGACTGAGTCTAAAAGGATGAGTAAGCATAAACCAGATGCAAAATAGGGAAACTAGGGGAAGGGAATAAAGTCTTCAAAAGTCTGAAGTTGTTAAAATGCCTTACATTTCTGCAGAATAGGAAAAAGTTGAAGGTGCCAGGAGAGGAAATGAACATGTCTTGCTGGCATATGGAGGCTGCTCTGGGCAGGGAATGTGATTCCGGATGGAAGCTTATAAATGAGATGACCAGCTTCCATTCAGTAATAGTCCTGGGAATTCACACTTTCACGTTCCGCTCAGTTGTGAACAGAGCGATGATAGACAAAAGGAAACAGAACACCAAGAAAGCACAATTAGGCTCAACAATAGGGTCATCATTTCTGTGAATGAGAAATGGATCAAGTGTGACTGAAGCTATGGGCCTGGTGAACCCAACTGGAGGTAGTAAGTAACTCACCTCCTGGCCCCAGGTAAGGGGGTAAAAAAAACGTTCCACTAATGTAGGAGGCTACTTTTCGATGATGGTGGTACTTGGGAGCTCCCCACTTGTGGAAGAGCTAAAGAGGAAAACAGTTCTCAAACCATGTCCTAGGGTAACACAATTAGCCACCTGAGGGCCAATGAAGAGAGGAGATAGAGATACAGCCTCAAAATCAGGAACTGAACCTAGTCACCAGCTAGATCAGGGACTGGGTATGTCAGATGGTAGCGTCAGGACATGGTTGTAGGACTGATAACAAACCAAGTGGAAGCAACCTCCAAACTGCCAAACTGATAAAGAGGAAGCCAGGGAAAGGGACTGAAGGAGAGGGGTGGGGAGAGAGAGAGAAAAAGGGAGAGGAAGCCCTTCCACTCACAATTCTGTAATTTTAAATTCCAAGACTTTTACAAAATGCCAAGAAAGACATAATGTAGAATAAAACATCCCAAAATAACTGCACTGTATGTGAAATCAATCTTTAAAAGCCTGAACATTCAGATTATTATTGACAGAACATTCTTCAATGCCATGTTTATTTCTTGAATTCCTATTCATTCCCAACCCACTGGAATTGGTTTTCTAGCCCAACTTGACCATGATGCTATTTTTGCCAAGATCTCTAATGAACTTTTCCTTTCTTTTTTATCCCGGCAGCGTTTGGTGGTTTGGACCCATTTTCCTCTTGAGTCTCTCCCCCACTTCCATGACACAGCACTTTCTGGATTTTCTTTGTTTTCACACTAGCTGCTTGGCTCAGTCTCCTAGGTAGTTTCCCCTTCTACTGCTTCTGTGCAATGCACTCATCTTCCTTTGGATTCTGACTTCAGTCCTTTGTGATTCCACACATCTGGGTGATCTTATCCAAACCCAAGGCTTCTGCTCTCCATACACTGATGATTCCTAATTTTATACCTTTATTCTACATTTTCTCTAAATCCCTAGGCCCTTAAATACTATAAATAATATTTCCACTTGTGTGTCTCATATATATGTCAAACTCAATAGGCTTGCTACTGAATATATATATTTATATTTATGAATATATATATGTTATATATTTATATATGCATATAAACTGGGTTCTCTGTAGGGCTGTTATTTATTCAATTGGTTAAGCTAGAAATCCCAAGATTCCCGTGGTACTCTCCTCTCTCTCACTGTCTGTGTTCTAACTCCCTCCTCTTCACCCTCCCTTCCTCTCCCTGTGCCTTGTTCCCTGCATTTGCTCCTCCCCTACAGCTCCTTCTCTCCTTTCTCTTTCTTATTTCCCTTCTTCCCAGCCCTTCTTTTATTTCCTCTATTTCTCTTCTGTGGAGAAAGTGCCACTGCACTCAGCTTCCCCTTGGACTCTAGACTTTGCTTCCCTGTCCCACTCCTTTATGTAGCGTCTACAATGACAGCAAATACCTTAACAGGGTACTGCTTTGTGACTTTTATTCTCAAAATAAATATTGGTATTTTGCCATTGACTTTGTGACTTTGGGCTAGATACTGAAACTACATTGGCTTTACTTTCCTCCTCTGTAAAATGGGAAGGCAAATAGCACCTAAGCCACCAATGTGAAAATTCAGTCCCAGAATGTGTGAAAAACACTCAGAACAGTGCCTAGCACATGGCAAACATTATATGAGTATAAGCTTTATATATATTTCTTAGCTGTCATTGTTTTCTGTTACTGTCTATTATTATAAGAATGTCTATTATCTATCTCTATTTTTCACTACTAAAGATTTTAAAAAATATTACTTTATTAAGTAATTTTAAGGTAGGCAGTCTTCTAAAAAATTAAGCAAGCTTTTCATGTATTTTCAAAGGTGAAATTTTAATAATTAAATGCTTCAAAATTTCCTTTAAAAATTGAGTTTAATTTTCTAGGAAGGAACAAAGGTGTTTGCTGGAGAACCATCCCTAACAACTGTGCCAACTGGTGTTGGCCCAGATCTAAAACACTTCGGCAATTTTGTGGCTTGGCTAAAGTATTGGTAGCTTGGTATTGACAATGTGAGGCTTTACACCATGGAAATTATGTAAATGCTACAAATCAGGGCCCACTTAGCAGCATATTACTCTGTAACATTTCTAAAGACCAGGATCACTATGGAGTTTGGTGTCCTGACAAACTATCTCACTGTGAATTTTAATGTAGCCCGAGGGTTAACTGTGCCTGCAAGGGTTAGCAACTGCTATGCAGATTAGAAGTCAGTGTGATAATTACCCTGTACCCTGGGTGTAGTGCCACCACTCAACATTAAAGGAGGTCCCTTTGTATATTTTGTACTGGTTTCTTTGTAGGTTCGTATATAGTTTTGAGTGATTAGTGACCAAGTAACTATTTTAATCTTCTTCAAAACTACTCCTTACAATCAAAAGAAAAATATGTATATTAAAAGAAAAATTTCCCCCCACTTTTAGAACCAAGTGGGGCAAGTTCCTAATCCATAGTAGTTTCAGTTTAATCTATAACCTCCCAAGAGAAGGAAACAATATGAGATAAATATCTTACTAGGCTCTGGATTATTGTTATGAGAAAGAGTTATAATTCCCCTGTTGAAAAACTGTCTCAAAATTCTCAGCTAGGTACTTGGCTTTTTTCTTTTTTTACTCACCTAGTGAAAAAAACCACATGTAAGATCTTTTTGAAACTGACTAGTTTGCCCCTTCCACTTCCTGTTGTGAGGAGCAAGAGGTATCTGAAGCTGGCTCAGGTTCTCAAGATTGTTTTCATTCTCTGATGTCAACCAATGCAGGTTTCAAATTCACATATATCAAGTGAAACTGAAACTCTCTCTAACTTGTTATTTCTATAATGTGCAGTCTGTTTCTAGTGGGGAGACAGTTTGAACAGTTACACAGATTTCAAAATAAGTTGCTGTACGGGTTATCAGAGGAGCGGGGACTCAATGGTTGAACTCACTGTCTCTCTTTTAAAAAGTCCTTTCTCGACGTTGGATGATCACCCTGTTTGAGGTACTGTCCTTCTGCTTTGAGCGCCCACTTCTTAGCCAGCTTAGGCACAAGAATCTAGCGCAGACCAAGGGCAAGGTCTGGGGCAAAATTGAGACAGACTCCAGTTTGATTTGGGGCGTTCCGTAGAACCAGCCCTAAGGAGTTCATAAAGGATGGGTGAAGGAGATTCACGGGTGTCCTTCACAGACCCACAGCCGCTCTCTTGTGACTCTCTCTCTCTCTCTCTCTCTCTCTCTCTCTCTCTCTCTCACACACACACACACACACACACACACACACCCTTTTCAAAGCTGCTCCTATTCCATGAACTTCAGCTCTATTTGTAATGTGATTTCACCTTGTCAGTCTGGACCCAGAGCCCCTGAGGAATGCCTCTCTACAACTAATTCCTTTTCTTCCCTATTGCTCTGGGTTTTAGTTTGTCTTGGGAACTCCCTGGAGTCTTCTGGACCCCGATTTTCTCAAATCATTCCCACTATCTAAATTTACTTACTTTCTTCCTTGCCTTTAGTCCTGGCTCTCAGATAAGTTTTAGCTACTCAAATAATATACATATTTGGGCTAAAATATTTTAATAGGTACTACTGGTTTTACTCATCTCAGATAACTGCATATAAAAAAAATGCCCAGGAGACCATTTGAGAGAATAGTGGGGATTTTAGACCAAGATGCAGGTCAGTGTCGGGGGTGTTTTGTACAGCGGAGCTGAGCCTAGGACCTTGCCTAGGTGGCATGCCTAAATTTTAGTCACATGTCATGAGTGTAACACGTCTGTTCTTGCCTAAAATGTAGGACAATTCCTGCCTTTGCTATGTCCTTTATTCACAAGGATGATTAATTCCTTTGGGGATACAATTTTATTCTAACATTTGTAAATAAAAAGTCAGTTTGGGATTTCCCAGGAAATATAACTTAGGTGCTTTAATTTAATTATTGTTGCTGAAAGAAATTATTATGAAATTTCTGTTTATTAGATGTAAAGTATGTGTTTATATCTATAATAATATGTTATACTGTGTGTAATTATATCAACTAATGTTTTTTAGTTTTTAGAATATTTTCACATACGGTCTTGTTAATTTTATGAGAACCATATGCAATAGCTATTGGATCAATAGTTAGATATGTAAAAGAGTAGCCAGGTGCATCTGGAATAACATAAAAACTTGT
>VMDR010036422.1:0-10503 GCA_007922815.1 Macrotus californicus | reverse complement strand
TATATAATTGATTTTGTTATTGAGCTTGACTATAGCAGCCTTGATAAATCTACTTATTAATGATAGTTTGTACATCATTTTGGATTTTTGTTGCACACAAACATATGTGAATAATGACAATATTTCTTCTAACTTCCTTTTTTAAGTATATCTTATTGATTATGCTGTTACAGTTTTCCCAATTTTCCCCCTTTATCCTCCCCCAACCCTATGCATTTCCCCCGCCTTAGTTCATGTCCATGGGTTGTACAGATAAGTTCTTTGAGTTCTCTATTTTCTATACCATATTTGACCTCTCCCCATCTATTTTATGCCTACCAATTATGCTTCTTCTTCTCTGTACCTTTTGCCCCCTATTCCTCCCTTTCCCCTTCCCACTGAAACCCTCTATGTGATGTCCATTTCTCTGATTCTGTTCCTATTCTAGTTGTTTGCTCAGTTTTTGTTTTTGTTGTTTTTCTTTTTTTTAGGTTCATTTGTTGATAGTTGTGAGTTTGTTGTCATTTTACTGTTCATATTTTTTATCTTCTTTTTCTTAGATAAGTCCTTTTAACATTTCATATAATAAGGGCTTGGTGATGATGAGCTCCTTGAACTTGACCTTATCCGGGAAGCACTTTATCTACACTTTCATTCTAAATGATAGCTTTGCTGGATAGAGTAATGGTGGATGTAGGTCCTTGCCTTTCATGACTTCAAATACTTCTCTCCAGCCCCTTCTTGCCTGCAAGGTTTCTTTTGAGAAATCAGCTGATAGTCTTATGGGCACTCCTTTGTAGGTAACTCTCTCCTTTCCTCTTGCTGCTTTCAAGATTCTTTCCTTATCTTTAATCTTGGGTAACTTTATGATGTGCCTTGGTGTACTCCTCTTTGGGTCCATCTTCTTTGGACTCTCTGGGCTTCCTGAACTTCCTAGAAGTCTATTTCCTTCATCAGATTGGGGAAGTTTTCCTTCATTATTTGTTCAAATAAGTTTTCAATTTCTTGCTATTGTTCTTCTTCTGGCATCCCTATAATTCAGATATTGGAACATTTCAAGTTGTCTCAGAGGTTCAAAAGTCTCTCTTCATTTTTTTGAATTCTTGTTTCTTCATTCTGTTCCAGTTGGATGTTTATTTCCTCCTTTTGTTCCAAATTGTTGATTTGAGTCCTGGTTTTCTTCCTGTCAATGTTGGTTTCCTGAATATTTTTCTTTTTTTCACTTTGGGTGTCTTTCATTTGTTCTTTCATTTTTTTGACCAAGCTCAATCAGTGCTGTGAGCATTTTGATTACCAGGGCTTTTAATTCTTCATCAGATAGGTTGGCTATCTCCTCATCGTTTAGCTCTCTTTCTGAAGTTTTGTTCTGTTCTTTCATTTGGGCCCTATTTCTTTGTCTCAGCATACCTGTTAAGTTGTAAGGGGCGGGGCCTTAGGTATTCACCTGGGCAGGGCAACCCTCCTTCCTGCATTGTGGTGCTGTCTATGGGGGAGGGGCCAGAGAGGAAACAATGCAGCTCACCTGCTCAGCTCTAACCCACTTTCCAACGATCTCGTGTGAGGCTCAGAGTTTCTCCCACCACAGCAACTGCTCTGAGCCCCCAATCAGCTCTGAGTCCCAGTTTCCCCTTAAGTCAGCCCTGCCTGCATGGTCTGCCACCTCGCCACCGGTTTGCTACATCTGCCACCTTACTGGCATGGTTGGTATGGTTGACTGTTTCTTTCTTTCCTTGGTTGTCAGAGTTCCATGAAGTTTGATTTGCTGGCGCTTCTGGTTGTTTATTGATTTTAGATTGGTTGTTATCCTCCTTCTGGTTGTGCGAGGAAGCGAAGAGTTTCTACCTATGCCTCCATCTTGGCCAGAACTCTCTTCTAACTTTCTATATTTGTATCTTTATTTTTCTTGTTTCAGAGTGCTGCTAGGAACCTCTTGTGCAAGTCAAACACCCTTTTCTTGTTTCTAACCTCAGGGAGAGACAGTTTTATATTTCACCATTAAGTAAAATGTTGACTATAAATTTTCTTGTAGATATCTTTGGACAGATTAAAAATTTTCCTTTCTACTCTTAATTTGCTAGAAGCTTTTCCCCTTAATCCAAAACAGGTGTTGAATTTTATCAAATGTCTTCTCTGCCTCTTTTGAGATCATATAGGTTTTCTCTTTTATTATGTTAATATGGTGACTTAAGTTGATTGATTTTTAAATATTAAAGAAACCTTGCATTCTTATGATAAACCCACCTTAATCATGCTGTATTTGTAGGCGATTAGAGCCTGCCATTCAGAAATGTGCCACTTTGCATGAGGATCGTTTAAAGCTGAAGACAGTGGAGAAAAAGCAGACATAGGATGAGCTCTTTACCTCTCACCACCTGCCTGAAAATTGGGGCATAAATTTCCCTTGTGAAGGTCCTTCTCCAGCTTTTCTTGTACCAGGAAGGGAAGGACAAGCTTGTCACTTGAGATGAGATGACACCGAGAGGAATCTACATCCACACGCTTTAATAAATAAACATGTATTTACCTTCCCATGATGTACCACTCCAAAAAGTCCAGAAGCCCCTTTCCGTTGTCTTGCCATTTCTCTACAAATTTATTGTCCTTTGTGCAATGGTATTAAAGTTTTGGAGCCTAGTGGCTTCTTTGAGGGTTTTCTCTTCTTTCTGTGAAGACCCACCCCCATCTTACTGGCACATGAAACACTGAACACCACATACAGTTTTTTATGTTTTTCTCTTGTTAACCTGTTTTTTGTCAGAAAAAAATTTCTCTCCTACATATTACACTTTTTAAAAAATTGCTGGATTCAGTTTGCTTATATTTGGTTTAGAATTCTCCTGCCTGTGTTTAACGAGAGATATTGACCTATACTTTTTCTTTCTTGTAATGTCTTTGTCTGATTGTGTTAACAGGGGTTTCTGGGCCTCAGAAAACAGATTGGGAAGTTTCTCTATTTTTTTCAAGTTTGTATTTCATGGTTATGAGTATTTAACATTTTTTGGATTTACATTTTTTATTGCCACAAAACCCTGTGAGATTCTGTGTGGTAAAAGAAACCTCTATTTGTCTTATGTCCAGTTTATCACTCAGGAGCTACTTTCTCTTTGCTGATGAGATGCTGAAATACACTGGCTTGGGTTTGGTTGACAAGTCTTGCTCCTTCTACTAAAACTGGGCAAATGTTTATATTTTGGTAAACACATCATGAATGGTGAAAGAATGATCCGCAGATATTTTATTTTCCATCTACTGTCAGCTTATGATGATGCAGCCTGAATTCAAAATCTGGGAAGCTTGGAGTCGTTTTTAAGTTCGTATGGTAGGGAAATGTTTATGTTTCAAACATTAAAAAGATCTCTAAGCCAATATATTAGGATACATTTCTATGGTGGAAGTGAAGTGAAAATATGATTTCAAAGGAATAATCAATGATATAAAATTGCTGTCTATTAAAAAAAGAGATTGTTCAGGTATTTTAATGATGAGCTCAAATCACTATGGCATTGAATTCCATTGAATGAACTTTAAAGAGAGATTTAATGGTTTTATTTGAAAATGCCAATATTTGCAACATGCTGGAAAAATCATTCTTTGTTACATTTAAACATATAATGACAAATTTGGGAAGTCATCTTAAATGTGTGAAGTAGTTTTTTGCTTGCAGACCCGCTAATAGAATTTTGAAAACATTTTGAATAGTCATCTAAACAGAATTGGGAGTCTGAGAAGGAAAGTGTGAGGAAAGGATGCTGAGCAGGCCACCAGCTGTGTCTGCTCTGTCTCTGGGACAGACTTGTAGACTTAAGAGATGCTTATCAGGTCCAGTCCAAGTCCCAACTTGGGCATGGCCTTGAGCACAATAATTAATCCCTTTGCCCTTCATTTATCTTTTTGTTTTTGTAAAATAATTACTGTAGCATCTACTTCATAGGGTCATTCGGAAAATTAAATAATGCAAATAAAATGCTTAGTATGCTGTTTAGTACCTCGTAGATGCACAGTTAGCTATTTTATTTCCCCTACAAATGGGATCTACTTTGGACCAGTCACGTTTCTTATTTGGAAGCCTTAGAAACTGAGTTTGGGTTGACTTAAGGAGGAAGGCACATATTAAAAGCATGTAGGTCTCTCACAGAATTCCCAGAAGTGGTGATGAATCAGGATCGTATGCCACACTACCATGAGTAATGCTCCAGATTACACTTCAGAATGGCTGTTGGGATGGCTTTGTCACCACCACTACCAGTCTTTGTCACCACAGCATAGGATCTGGGGTGGGGGCCCTAGAACTGGTGTCCATGCTGTATCTAGAAACCCTAAGCAAAGGCTGCCACTGCTACCACCTGTCACCAGACTGGATTCTGAAAAGTCCCAGGTACATCTTGACAGTAGCCTCCAATGCAATGTTGAGGGTAGCATAATTCAAAGTTGAGGTCACATATTCATGCTCTAGATGCAAAGGAGTCTGGAAAAGTGAATATTTGACATGTTTAGGTATATGGTGGGAGGTATTTTTCACTGAGACCTAGTCTTCTATCTTCTTCTTGCCAGTCTCTGCCTCCAAGACCCAGTCTGCCTCTAAACTGTGGTCTTGTGGCTGTCACCCTATTGCAGTGGTAACAGTAAGTACTCACTAGCTGCTGGTGATATACCTACCAGGCACTGTGCCAAGCATTTTGCAGGCATTAACCTACTCACTTTATCCCCATTTTATAGAGGAGAATACTGTGGTGCAGAGAAGTTAGATGAAATTTGGGTTTAAAGATGGCAGTTAACTCAGTATTTTCCCCTTTTTCTTCCTGGAAATCATCAAGAAGCAACAAGGAGAATGAAAACATGTCTTTATTTTTGGCGAAGTTAGAAGATAGCTACAACTTTGCATTCTGAGAAATTTCACAGCTAACTTTCTCTACTAGCTGAGAAGAAGTTATGCCTACAAAACTTGGACAAAAATAATTATGTTTAGCCAGAAGCATGGCTCAAACTCTGCCCTCACACAAACCTCCAGCCAATAACTGGTTGAGAAAAAACTTCCCTTCTTTGGAGACAAATAATACAAAAGAAACAAAGATATAATCTGTATAAGACACAATAAGAAAAAAAAATTGGAGCAAATTGTGATAGAAACCAGGAAAATGTTACCATCCATAGAACTGATAAAAAATTTGTGACCAAAACTTTATCCATGAATTTTAAAAGAGAGAGAGAGAGAGAGAGAGAGAGAGACAGAGAGAGAGAGAAAGAGAGAGAGAGAAAGAGAGAGAAACTTGTGTTGTTAAAACTCAGGAAAGAAGTTGGCATGTCTATGTGCGTGGGGGGAAAGGAGACATAAGTCATCATAGAAATGAAGAAGAAATTAGGAAAAACACAAGGGAGACTACACTCTGCTGAAAATGTGCTAAAGGACATAGATAGTAGAAATAAGAAGGGTAAACAGCATTAAGTTGAAATAGAGACAGGACTAAAGCAAGTTAGAGAGAAAATGATAGATAGTGGGCAGACAAATTAAATCCAAAATATGTACAATTGTTTCCCCCAGTCCCCTCAGGAACATACAAAAAATAATTGGCAGAACAAATATTTAAAACTGCAATTCAAGAAAACTTCCCTGAAATAAACCTTAAATTTACATAATGATAGGACAGACAAACCCTGAAGGAACACAACTTTGGCAAAAGTAGAGAAGCAAAAAGAAAACATAGCTAAGAGGAACAAACAAAAACACTGTGGAGGGGTGTGTGTGTGTGTGTGTGTGTGTGTGTGTGTGTGTGCGTGTGTGTTGGTTGGAGGGTGCAGGGAGGTGGCTGTGTAGTGGGGCAGACATCACCCGGAGACAGCAGACAAGTTACAATGGAAGAAAGCTTTTGAATTCTGCTTTTGCTCTTGCCTCTCCCCAGGATTGTTTTGAGGCAGCCGTAGCCTGCCCCTATTTTGGATGATATCAACATTCACTATTGTCAACAGTGAGAAATAACATGGCAATATAAAAGTCCTGCTGGGGTGAGCAGGTGAAGAAACACTGTGGGCTGTCTTTTGGGGGTCAATACTTCCTTCACCTCCTCCTCCTCTTGGCACCCTGGACTGGCAAGTTGAAGTCTAAGGATAAACTTCTTCCCAATATTGCTTTTCTTTGCTGAGTTTAAAAGTGGATGTAGGATCAGAGGAATTGCTTGATGGGAAAGCAGCAAGTGGGAGGGGCCCACAATGACTCTTCTATACTTGGAGCTCTCTTTATCTTGTCTCTCTTTAACTCCATAGACTTGGGCTTGAACTTCAGCCCTTCCTTCTACATGTTATTGAACAGAGGACTTGTTATCCAGGGGACATCACCTCTCAGGCTAAAATAGCTACACATCCTCAGAGAATAATCACTGTAAAAGAAATACAACAAATGGAATGACAAATACCAACCGAAACAGAATTATGACAATGAATGACACTCCACAGCCTTTCTCCAAATCAAGTGCTTTTAATGACCATGTGTGTTGATGAGTGTCTGTCTACTGTACCCTTCCCATCACAACTACCTGGACATCTGGGTGCAGTGACCCTGGATATCCTACCCCTGTCCTCCATTTTCCACCTGATACCCCCAACACTTTGTCTTAGATTCACTGCTCTTTCTTGTGACTCTGCTTGGACTCATACAAGAGCTGTCTATTCTGCGCTTATGCCCTGGAAGAGCATCACTGGCAGTTCCTGCTGCTGGGGAAGTATGTTCTTGTCACCTTCCTTGCTTTGTTGGGGAGTCTAGTGCAAGGCTAGTCTCCTTTCTGTGGTAGTGCTGGTCTTATTGTCAGCCCGCACTCCCAGTCTTGAGATACAACTGTCTTGTCTACCAAGAAGTAAGCGTCTTTGAAATTGGGTCAATGCCAGCCGAAATAAAGGCTGTCAATAAATAAATCTATAGCCACACAACAACATAGTAAATAAAGAGGATTTCTCTTGCCTAAAACAAAAACAAATCTCCAATCCAGAACTGAGTGTCTTCCTACACACACACACACACACACACACACACACACACACACACACACACACACACACACACACACACACACACACACACACTTCTAGTGGTAGACCAGCAAGCCCAAGCCAAGAATGAGGATTTCTCTCCTTTTGCCCAGATTTCTTTTCTTCTGTACTATGTGGGGGCCCTTGATGCAGAGGCTGGTCTGCTGAGTGACCACAGACTGTGGGGACATCTGGCCACCGAAAGAGTGGCGAATCCATGATAAAGTGAGATGGTATCAGTGGAGGAGGTAGGTGTGAGAGAGAGGGGCTCTGGAAAGAGACACAGCCAGACATCCAGGCAGGCAGGTGGCATCTACAGGGGTGCAGTAGGCTGACGTTTTCCGAGGGCCATTTATAAAACTTGCCCTGCCAGGAAACTCAGTCCTTGATGGCTGCTCAGCTGCAGGTTTTCAAAATCAGAATTCCCTCTTGGAGGGGCTTGTTTCTGTAGAGCCTAAGCAGAGCTCATTAGATCGAATGATGTTTTATGAATCACGAAGGCCTTTTACATGGAGAGTGGATGGCTGTGATGAAGAAAATTTGTTTAAGGGGAGAGATCAGCTGTGGGTATGGTGACGAATTGTAAGAGTGAGTGCTGGGCATTTTTCAAACTTATCATGAATTTATTCTTAGAGCTGGTTCTAGTAGATTGATGACATTTCCAGAAAGTGTAATTTGAAATTGATTGGGCTTCTCACACATCCTTTGAAGGTAGGCTCTCCTCTTAAAATGTTAGAAACTAAAACACAGAGGAACTTACCGAGAGAGCCTACTGGCTGCTGACATGTCCGTCTAACATCACTCAGGATGAGCAACGTGTCTGTTTGAATTGGTTTTGAGATGCAGACAGTGAGATGGCCAAACTGTCAGCTGGCAAATTGGATAAGCACGTGATGCTGCCTCTTGGGATGGATGACATATATTTGAGTACATCTAAGTCATGTTTTAAAAAAGTTTTGCTCCATTTAAAATATCAAGCTGGCTGGGCTGCTCAGATTGCTTAAAGTGAAAAGATTTACTGATCACCAGCTCGTCTCCCCACCTGCCACTGCCGAGGTGACCAGAACCCTGTGCTGTGACCCACCAGGCAGGCCTAGGTTTTGACTGCCCAGTTTTAATGAGAGATCATGACACATGAAGTCCATGGTCATAGTCTTCTTTCTTCTGTGAGGGGTGATATGAGAGATGGCCAAGACTGTCACAAGGGAAGATGCAGTTTTCATTGTTCCTGGGGCGAAGTCAACAGACAACAACCAAATGACCATTTCCTACTGAGAAAAATATTCCCAATGACACGGGGCAGATTCAAATCTCAGCATTCATTTGTCCAGTTGAGCAATTTCATGACAACCTCCTGTCACTCTTTGAAGGCCTTTAACCAATTTAATGAGAGAGTGAAACTTTTTAAAAATACACTATTATATTGGAATAATTTTAGATTTATAGAAAAGGTGTGAAGAGAGCAGAGATCCTGTCTATCCATCACTCAAACTTTCCTAATGTGACCTCTTACACACTATGGTTCATTTGACAAAACTAAGAGATGATTATTCGCATGTTACTGTTAATTGAACTCCAGAATTTATTTGGATTTCACCTGTTTTTCTACTAATACCTTTTTACTGTTTCAGGGTACCACATTGTATTTATGTTAGATGTCTCCATAATCTCCTCTGGTCTTTACAAGTTGACATTTTGAAAAAGTAACGGTCGGGTATTTTAAAGGAGGTCTCTCTATTTGGTGTTCTCCTGATGTTCTCCTCATGTGTACAGTAGGATTAGCAACCTTGGAGAAGAATACCGCAGGGGTAAGATGCTCTTCTCATCACACCATACCAAAGGGTGCCGGCTAACACCACGATTTATTACAGATAAGGCAACTTTGGTCACTTAGTTGAGATGGTGTTTTCCCAGACGCTCCATTGGAAAGTCACTGTTTTCCCCCTTTCATAGTTTGTCCTTTGGAAATGAGTCTCTAAGTCCAGCCTATGTTCAAAGTTGGGAGGGAATTAACCCTTACTTTCTGGGAAGGGTGTATCTGCATATAATATTTGGAATTCTATAAGGAAGGCATGTCTACCCCCATTTATTTAGTTAGTTTAGTATTTATATTAGTATAGACTTATGTATATTTATTTTATACTTTGAGTTATAATCACACACCCTGTTATTTATTTTGTTGCTTAAATTGTTCCAGCTTTAACCATTGGAAACTCTTTAGTATGGATTCCTATGTTTTTTTGATAAACCCCAATCTTTTTTTTTGTTTCGAATATTTATCTGCTGTCTGGTACTCTAAGGTGCTCCAGGCTCATGTTGTGCTTTCTTGTCCCAACTCTAGAACCGGTCATTTCTCCAAGGAGACCTGGTTCCTTTTACTGAAAGTGGTAAAGGAGCCAGGATCTGGGCACAGGTCTGTTTGCTGCTGCTGGGTTGTCTCTAGGACAGGGCTAGGAAGCTTACATTATGTGTGCTATCCAGTCTATACATACATATCTGTGATTGCTTCTGTGTATGTCCATCTGCACATATTAAGCTACATGTGAGTGCATACTGATGTCCGACTAATCAAGTGCCAAAGGATTCACATTCTGCTTGTCCCCTTGCCTATTTGTAATGTTTTTCTCTGACAGTGAGAAATCTGGTTCAGAGGATAAAAGATTTTGGTAGTTCTTATATTTTAAGTTATTTGTCCATGGAAGAATTTTTATTCTCCTGCATATATTTGAGTAATAACAAGGAACTTCAAAACATTGAAATTTATCCCTGATTTATCCCAAACTGCTGGCTCCATAAAAATATGATTATCCATATTCATATTGATGACTGAAGATACTAATGGAGTCTGATGTGCCCGCTGAAACATCATAGAAAAAGCTTATATTCTGTTCAGTGCAATCAATATTTAGCATATTTTGTTGTTTTCAAACTCTCTTCAGATTAGTAAACCCGCAGGTGATGTGTGAAAATCTCAGTCCAGCATGGCAGAAGCATGTGTAAATACTGAGTGAGTCTTCAATTTTCTTTAACAATTTTATTGACATTTAATAAACTGCACAAATCTAAAGTGTGGAGTTTGATAAGTTTTTACATGTGTATACATTTGTGAAACTATCAACACAATCAAAATTATGGATATGTCTTTTATTTCAAAAGCCTCCTCATAGCCCCTGACAAATATTAGCAAGTTGGTGAATTTGCAAATACAGAAACTTTTAAAAAATAAGAATTGACAGTATCTGTCTTTCTTTACACTAATGCCAGATTATCTTTGATTACTATATCTTTATATTAAGTTGGGAAGTCAGATAGTGTTAGTTTCCTGCTTTGTTCCTCTTTTGCAAAGTTTTTTTGCTACTTTAGATCATTTAACTTGACAAACGAAGTTTAACAAATCAGCTCATCAATTTTTGCAAGAAAAGCCTGTTGGGACTCAGATTAGGACAGCATGGACTCCATAGGTCAATTTGTCTATTGTTTCCACTTTAATTGTATTTCCTTTAATTA
>VMDR010036421.1:0-10495 GCA_007922815.1 Macrotus californicus | reverse complement strand
GGGGGGAGCAGATGGGACAACTGTAATAGTATAATCAATAAAATATATTAAAAAAAAAAACAAAAAAAACAAATTATGGACCTTGTGACACATGTCACAAGTAATTGAAATTCACCAGTGTGTCTGGATCCCTAGGTCAAAAGCTTTGATCCAGAGGACAACCCTCTTCTTTCTTTGTGACCACTGTGTTACTGCCATTATGCTGTTGCATTTCTTGGACCCAAAGGTGTTTAAATTGAATGGTGAGATTAAAAAAGGGGAAAACCCTGGGCATCTGAAAGGAGAAACATACTCCCACGCACTGCAACATTTAGCCCATTGCTGAGCATGTAATTAACACTTAAAAATCAGAGTCTACAAATATGGAGATTTACCTATAAATTCAAACAGTTTTTATCACAAAAATCAATTACATTTTAGGAAGGGAAATATTGTATAGTCATATTTGGCACATGTTTCTGGGGGACAAAATCTAGGCTGAGTGGAGATTACTAAGAGCTAAATGTTCAAGGATTAAGACAAAAAAGACTCCCTAAGTAAAGAGGAGAAATACAAGGTCTGTCTTGAAAATATCCAGCTATTTTTAATATAATGAGATTGATTTGGGCAACATCGATGTAACCTGGCAGCCAAGGAGAGTGGACTGGAATGCCCACTGGAACAATGATGACTTCACTGTACTAGTCAGTGGGGGATGGTAGACACTGTTGAGTGACAGTGTGTACTGTGTGGTCATCACATACAAAATGAGTGAGTAGAGCAATGAATCTGCATAAAATTTTGTTAAGCTTGAACTTTCCCCCATGGAAATTATTCAGATGATTCAGAAGACTGCAGCTGTGGGTAACCAGTGATTGGCAGCTTCATCACAACGTGCTCACTCACATATCATGTCTTGTGCAGTTTTTTGCGAAACATCAAATCACCCAGACGACTCAGCCCCTCTACAACCCCAATTTGACATCCTGCGACTTCTGACTTTTTCCAAAACTAAAATCACCATTGAAAGGGAAGAGATTTCAGACTGTCAATGAGATTCAGGAAAATATGACGGGGCAGCTGGTGGCAATTGGGAGAATTGTGTGAGGTCCCAAGGAGCCTACTTTGAAGGGGACTGAGACGTCATTGACTTATGTACAATATTTCTTGTATCTCGTATCTTCTTTAATACGTATCTCTATCTTTCATATTATATGGCTGGTTACCTTCTGGACAGACCTTGTACATCAGTGCAAAATATCTAAGGTACAATAAGAAGAATGGGTTGGGAGATCTAAGTCAGAGCAAAAGCTGTCCCAAATGACATTTTCATTAAATTATAAAACATTTTCTTTTCTTGAGAGAGAAGCAGCACAAGAGGGTTGAGAGAGCAGGGGCTTTGGAGTCACACAAACATGAGGTTAGCCCCGCTTTTCCTCTTACTGCCTGTGTGACCACGGGCCAGGCACTGCAATTCCCTGAGCCATTAGTCTCAGATTCCTTATCTCATATATTGGAAAAATAATACCTGCCTCACAGGGTTGTTATTACGGTCATCGAAAGTATTGTAGTAAGCATATGGCCTGGATACAAATTTACAAAATGGAGGCCAGTATTACAACTTTAGCTTTCCTCATTCTTTTCCTTCTGCAGTGATCACTGGGAAAGGAATGTTGTATTAAAAACCTCTATAACCACAGTAAGGACAGTGAATTGGTGTCCGCGCAACATGCTGGGCTACGTACTTAATCTGTCCTCATGGCAGTCCAAAACACGGTTTTCCATTTTACAGGGGAGAAAACTGAGACTTAGAGGGAAAAAGTCTTTTCTGATTTAGGTAGTCTCCAGAGTCCATGTTTTAACGATTCAGCTCTTTCTTTCTCTCCCCTCCCCCAACACGCCTACACACCTGAAAAGTCACCCTATGGGCTCTATTCTTTAAATTCACACAAAGGCTAAAATCACAGTGATTAAAAACCGCACACGGCTTCACGTTTCTGCGTCCTGCTGAATCCAGTGCCTGGGGATTCAGTTTAGACACCTACTGCTTTGGGTTTGGAGCTTGCTGCCAATACAGTTTCCCATTTTCTAAGCAGCTGGGGCAGCAACAACCAGCTGGCTGAATATGTTTGAATCTCATCCCCTCAACCAGGAGACATCTGTGCTTATCTATAGGAAGACTCTGGAAAATTGTTTTGTGTTTTATAAGACACTCTAGGCAGGATGAGAGAGATTTCTGATTTGAAAAGAGACGAACTACAAGAACAGAACTTTTTAGTATTTGCTCATTTCTAACCTCTGATAGTTACTCACATATAAAGTTTGTGAGTCTCAGATAAATAGAAGACAGTCATTTTAAAGGCACTTTAATTGTTTTCCTCAAGGTGCAATTTTTACACCTGACATAGTCCGCGCCTCACATCTGAGATAACAGCATTTTGTTGCTCTAGGCTTCTCCTGGAGTAATTTCCGGAGCACAGTTCTGTCTTGTTACCTGCTGCCCTTTCCTTCCAGTGTGTGAATGAAACAATAACGGTATAAATTAATGCTGCTGCCTCTAATTCTAGATTTAAACCACTGACACAGTACATAATCGTAATGTCTGCAGGTCAAAGATAGCACCCAGATTACCAATTAAATGAGACTGTGGGAAGCACAGGATGTTAAAGTACCACACCAGAGTTCAGAAAACTGGCAGCTTTATCGGAGGTTTTGTTGTTGCAATTGTCTGAAGCTAGTCATGTTCTCAGTGTAGCTCTTACTTTATAGATAGTTGTGAAATTCAGTTTTTAATTTTACAATAGAGACCAATGTGTGGCTCTCTCCATGGAGCACATCTTTGCCTTTTCTCACCCCCCTCCTCCAAGAGTGTTTTCCTTGTCTGTCTCTCTCTCTCCTAAGCTCCAAGGCCCTTCTTTTGCCTCTGTAACTTGTTTCCTGAGCCTAGTTCTTCAACGACACACTTCTACATTTGTGACTTTCTAAGTAAACTTTCCCTTATGGTTTAATAAAATTAAAATAAAAAGAGACAAATACTATATTTTACAGAGTCATGATAAACCATGGTCAAATTTCCAAAAACTCGAAAAACTTGGTTACATAGGAAATTTGCAATATGAGGCAGAATTTCAGATGTACTTCAAAATAACAGGAAAGATGACATTTTACTTAAAAGTAGAAAACCATATTCTGTACATAAGTACATACAATGTATATGCATATGTGTGTGTGTGTGTGTGTGAGAGAGAGTGTGTATACCCCATACTCTTGTAGCTTTTATTTTCCTGATAAAATATTGGAATTTGTCTAGAGAAGCATAGACATGTTTGAAGGCATCTTAAAGAGCTTAAGTATAAAAAAGCCTTGAGAGGTAATCTAGAAAACAAACTAAGTAAAGAAGAACAGACAGAATCATGGATATGGAGAGTGTTTTGATGGTTGTCAGATGGGACGAGAGTATGGAGGAATGGGTGAAGAGGTAAGCAGATTAAGATGTACAAATTGGGAGTTAAGAATAGCCATGGAGATGTAAAGTACAGTACAGAAAAGGGAATAGCCAAAGAACTTATACACATGATCCATGGACATGAACAATGGTGTGGGGATTGCCTGGAGTGGGAGGTGCGGGGTGGAGAGGGGTAAAGGGGAAAAAATCGGGACAACTGTAATAGCATAATCAATAAAATATAATTAAAAAAATAAAAGCTCTGAGAGTTAAAGAAACTATTACCCTGCCATATTTTATTTTACCAGAAATAGAAGTTGAGAAAATAGCTACTTGATTTGTGTAGACATGTCTTGGACTAAATGAAGATCGCATGTGAACTTTCTTTTTCAAACACACACAATATTATAATCACAGATATGGAAAGGGAAGTGCAATGAGATTTCATGATAAAACTATGACATCTTGAAACTGAGGGGAACATGCTTGCTTATGCAGAAATCTCATTTTGCCAGACATAATTACTTTGGTCTCAGAACCTTTCTTGATCCAAGATTTTTTGACTACTGGTTTTCAGCTAGGTTCAGCCAATGGGAGAAGGTTGGCAGACTATTAGCAAGCAGTCACCCACTTTTGGTGTTTTAGCTGCTTGGCATGGTCTCCTTTTTTTCTGCCTCCTCCAGTTCTAGGAAGGGTATCAGTTCATGCTGATGGTGAGTTGAGCGTTGCCTCACAATCATCAATTTCCTGTATTAAATTTAATCTTTGAAGCACCTGGGACAGTTTTTGTTTTTCTCACTGGATCCTGACTGATATACTCACTAAAAGCATTGTGATGAGCAGAGCTGGACTCGTGCTAGTTTGAAAAGTGTGTAACCTCTGTGTGTGTGTGTGTGTGTGTGTGCTGGGGTGACAAAGAGTTGTAGCACTTCTCAGCTCTTGTTGTCAAGAAATGTTCTCGTGCTGTTCTTGGCTTTTGAAACACAAGTAGAATTTGTTCTCAGTTTTGTTCCAATAAAATCTCTCATATTATTTGTTGGTTCACATTATAAGCTTATAGAAAACCATAGGTTTAAAAAACATAGCTTTATTATGTGCATGTACATGTATGTACAAAGCCCTAGTCAAGTGTATTATGTGTCATCACACTTAATCTTAACAACCAACCCAGAAATGCATTTTAATTGTAGTTACACTAAGAGGAAACAAAAGCTCAAAGATATCAATTAACTGCTGCCTAGGCTGCATATGTAAAATATGGGGAAGTTGGGTACACATATAAGTTTTTTATTAGAAAACTGATGTTTTATTCTTGGGCTAATGGACATACTTTTTATTGATAAATTATATTAGAATCATTAAGAGTGATATTAATCTAAATGTGGGAACTTGGAATTTTTTTATAAATCTGTCTTTCAACAGATTTGTGTTCAGAGTTTTAAACATAAATATTGAGTAGCATCATTTGATAATGAAATTTTGTGCCATTCCTAGATGATAAAATCTTCCTGCTTTATGGGGCTTGAATATAGATGTCTGGGCAATATTGTTTAGGGGAAGATTAGAAAGAATAATTGAGATCATCTGTCTTAAAAATATTTTGCATATGGTTTCTCTATTTATAGTTGTATAACTTATTTAACAGTTATTTCCAGTAATTCATTTCTTTGCCAAATATGTCCCGTAGCATGTCTCAAGCAATTATACAGCAAGAAAAAGACAGTATTATCTCTTCTACATAAATCTTATTGCCTTAAGGTGACTCTACTGCTAGATGAAACATAGATTGCTGTAACAACATATGAAAAGGCAATCTGACCTAGTCTGGGGATCATGAAATGCTCTCCTGAGAAAATGATCTTAACGTGAGACCTAAAGGAAAAGGAGGAGGTTCCCAAATGAAGAGAAGAGATTATTTACTTCTATGCAGAGGAAATGACTTGTGAAAAGACTTGGAAGTGAGGAGTTAATATATGGCATATTTTTATTTTTATTTTTTTAATAAATTTTATTGATTATGCTATTACAGTTGTCCCATCTTCCCCCTTTATTCCCCTCTGCCCTGCACACCCCTTCCCATCCATATTCCCCCTCTTTAGTTCATGTCTATGGGTCATATACATAAGTTCTTTGGCTTCTACATTTCTGATACTATTCTTAACCTCCCCCTGTCTATCTTCTACCTACCATTTATGCTTCTTATTCCTTGTACCTTTTCCCCCTCTCCCCCCACCCTCTCCACTGATGATAACCCTCCATGTGATCACCATTTCTGTGATTCTGTTCCTGTTCTAGGTGTTTGCTCAGTTTGTTTTTGTTTTAGGTTCAGTTGTTAATAACTGTGAGTTTGTTGTCATTTTACTGTTCCTATTTTTGATCTTCTTTTTCTTAGGTAAGTCCCTTTAACATTTCCTATAATAAGGGCTTGGTGATGATGAACTCGTTGAACTTGACCTTATCCGGGAAGCACTTTATCTGCCCTTCCATTCTAAATGATAGCTATGCTGGATAGAGTAATCTTGGATATAGGTCCTTGCCTTTCATGACTTGGAATACTTCTTGCCAGCCCCTTTTTGCCTGTAAGGTTTCTTTTGAGAAATCAGCTGACAGTCTGATGGGCACTCCTTTGTAGGTTACTGTCTCCTTTTCTCTTGCTGCTTTTAAGATTCTCTATCTTTCTTCTTGGGTAATGTAATTATGATGTGCCTTGGTGTGTTGTTCCTTGGGTCCAACTTCTTTGGGACTCTCTGAGCTTCCTGGACTCCCTGAAAGTCTATTTCCTTGGCCAAATTAAGGGAGATCTCCTTCATTATTTGTTCAAATAAGTTTTCCATTTCTTTCTTTTCTTCTTTTCCTTCTGGCACCCCTATGATTCGGATGTTGGAACGTTTAAAGACATCCTGGAGGTTCCTAAGCCTCTCCTCATTTTTTTGAATTCTTGTTTCTTCCTTGTGTTGTGCTTGAATGTTTTTCTTTCTTTTGGTCTACACCATTGATTTGAGTCCCATTTTTCTTCCCCTCACTGTTGGTTCCCTGTGCGTTTTTCTTCATTTCCCTTATTGTATCCTTCATTTATTCATCTAATTTGTGACCAAATTCAATCAGTTTTGTGAGCATCCTGATTACCAGTGTTTTGAACTGTGCATCTGATAGATTGGCTATCTCTTGGTCACTTAGTTGCATTTTTTCTGGAGCTTTGATCTGTTCTTTCATTTGGGCCATTTTTGTTGTCTTGGCACACCTGTTACGTAGTAAGGGGCAGAGCCTTAGGTGTTCACCAGGGCGGGGCAACCACATCACTGCGTTGTGATGCTGTTTGTGGGGGAGGGGTCTGAGAGGGAACAATGGCAGTTGCTCCGATCTCTGCCAGTTTTCAGTGACTTTCCTCACTACCCACAGTGAAATTGGTCCCTTCTGGTGCTGATTCCCAGGTGGGTGGGCCTGGGTTCTGGACCCTGTGAGTCTCTCCAATGATCTCTCCTGTAAGACCAGGAGTTTCTCCTGCTGCCACCGCCTCAACCCCCACAGGAGTTTTCAATCAGAGGCTTTGAGGCTTTATTTCCCCTAGCTGGAACTCTGGGTTTCGGGGTCCTTCTCACTCCCTAGTTGTTCCTCCTGGTTTATCCGCACGTGGGTGTGGGATGGCCCAATCCTCCAGCAGCCACCTTGCCGCGAGTCCTCTCTGCCCGGATGCCCGTCTCTGCCCCTCCTACTGGTCTTGATGAGTGTTTCTTCTTTAACTCCTTGGTTGTCGGACTTCCATACAGTTCAATTTTCTGTCTGTTCTTGTTGTTTTTTGTTTTAAAATTTGTTGTTGTCCTTCTTTTGGTTGTGCGAGGAGACACAGTGTGCCTACCTATGCCTCCATCTTGGCTGGTCAGCATATTTTAAAACTGAAATATTTTAGTTAATTTAGTTTTATTATCTGGTTGGATCATACAATATAACAGCAAGAAATAAAGCTGGCTAAGAAGGAAGAGACATGATCTTATTTAAGGGTTTGTAATCTGTAAAAAAAATGTTTAGGATGAAGATATATTTTAAAGTTGAATGAAAATGCATCAGTGTATTGTAAAACAAGTGGATTTTTTAAGAGATCATTTTTGCATTCTTATAGGGACCCAGAGAGGAGCAAAAATGCAGAGATAGAACCCAGAAACATATTGCAGTTGTCCAAGTTAGGGAAGGTGATGACCTGCCCCAGAATGGTGACAGCAGAGAAGGAAAGACGTTGGCTGGGTTAGATTGAAGGCCTTGGTGATAGACTAAACGTGATCGGTAAAGGAGAATGATGCATCCAAAGTGATTTTTAGTTTTTCTTAGTCTGGTTGATCTTTTCTTAACTAAGATAAGGAATGTTAGAATTCAGGTAACAATGAGAGTTTGAGATTAGTAATCATAATTATAAGCAAAACAATGGTGACTATAGCATTATGAGTCCATTAGTAGGTTTAGAGTCAGGAAGACAGAGAGCTTAAAATCCAAATATTTTCAATATAGGCTATTTCTTTTAAAAATCTGTTTAGAAACAAAAGGATGTGTTAAGTATTGAGATAAAATTAGGTTCTTGTTAGAGGTTCAAGGTGGAAATAAAACCATTGATTTAGATGATGTATTTTTTCTAACAAATATATTTAAGCATTTCTTGTGGTGTACAACTACCACTGTTGGAGCAATGTAGGGATGGAAATGGGACATGTAAGTTGGAGACTATGCAAATCTTTAAATTTTTTTTTTGAAATGGCTATTTATGCTGTCACTTGTTGTGTATCAACATACAGACATAATGAATGCCCTTTCACTTTGCCTGTGCTAGCTAAGATATTTCCAAATAGTTTAACTGAGAACTGTATTTTTTAAAGATTTTATTTATTTATTTTTAGAGAGAGAGGGAGGAAGGGGCAAAGAGAGGGAGAAAAGTATCACTGTGTGGTTGCCTCTTGTGCACACTCTCAACTGAGGACGTGCCCTGATTTGAATCCAACCAGCGACCCTTCGGTTCACAGGCCAGCACTCAATCCACTGAGCCACACCAGCCAGGGCAACTAAGAACTTTAAAACTAAGTAAGGGTTAAATTTACAGAAGCTTCAAGTCAGCAGACCAAATCTTGATTTCTATTGTGAAGCCAAGGTAAATAAATTTATTTGATTTGATCTGGGAACAAGAAAAAAAGTTTGGTTTGTATTTACACCAAGACACATTTTAAAGTTGAAATAAATGCTGTGCAATTCCATGTTGCAGAAGCTATAATAAGATTTTCTTATGGTTTTTCTTTGTCTTATTGATGTGTTTATTGAGATTTACATTTAAATTTTTTTAATGTTTTGTTACAAAATAGTCTTAATCTAAAAGTCTTTAAATGGTTTGAGGCCTATAAAAATATGACTATTTCTATGTACTATTTTGAAAGAATTACTGCATTGAAAATGATGGAGTACAAACATTATCAAACCACCATCCAAACAAAATACCTTGGCAAGTAAGATACCCTTATTTTTCTTAGTACTGGTATGCATTAGAAAAATTCAATAACCTTCCCATAGCAGTTATTGGTCGTCAATTTTTTAAATTTTAGACATTATATTAAGGTTAGTGTGATTGCTCCAACTGTTTAACATGTGAAAATAAATACACATTGGCAGTGACATATTACTGAAAGGCAGTGTTGTGTAATGGATAAGAGCACCAGGTATTTGAACCAGACTTTCTTGGCTCAAATTCCAGCTCTTTCATTTAACAGCTGTATCGTCTTGAGCAAGCTACCAAACCATCTGGTTCTTTTGTTTCCTCATCTATGAAATGGAGATATTAGTAGTATTTACCTCACAGAGTTACTATGAGTTAATTTATGTTAACTGCTTAGAACAGCACCAACGTATAGGAAGGACACCATAGATTATTAGCAATTTGTATAATCTTTATACTTGGAGCCTCACATTTGCCTTTCAAGTATTGCATTTGTACAACTTAAAGATCCCAGGAGTCTTCTGTTCAGGTAAACATTGAGACAGGAATATCATAGGATACACTTGGCATCTGTTCTCTCAGAAGGCTATAGGACAGGAAATACATCTCTCCAGGCAACATCAGGCTTTCCCCTATAGGCATCCCAGCAGCATTTGCTGGTATGGCACTTCATACAGGGATTGGGAAACCGTGTTTTCGCTAGATGAGAGCCCAGGTGCAAGGAGATGAGATTCACATCAATGGGAATGAGGTTCACTAAAGCGTATTCTCATGCAAACGTATATATCTGATTAAGGACTTGGGTCCAGAATAGAGGATTTTAGGGTAGTATAGTATAAGACATTCTGCTTTTCTGACATAATATACATGAGAAACTTAGAAAGTAAAAAAGGAAAAACTGGCATGCCTTTTTTCCCCCAATGTTTCTCTTGACTATCAATAATTAAAATAGGATTTGACAAGGGTCTTCGCCCAGACATTACGACTTGATATAGTTGTCAAGGCTTACATCACAGAAATTAATTGTTGCTTTTTATGAAAAGATCCAGATGATCTATGTATACTAGTCACATGGATGAAACCTTGGCATTTCATCAGGAAAAATAAAATACCTTTCATAGTTGTTAAACTCCTTTTCTGTAGCAAAGGATTATAGACATATCTCTGAGTAGGAAGGAGACTTTTGCCTGAGAACATTTTTAGAAGTGGGAAAATATGTATTGTAGCTTAACTGAAGTCACAGAGTACGTATCACAGAAGAGACATTGCAATAAAACAAACTAAGTTTCCTGTATGACTCTCTTTAGATGGTTATCGTTTGGGTTGTTTGCAAATATATCTTGCAGTTAAGGTAAGAGCTAACTTACTGAACATAATACTTTGTTCATTTAGGTCCTCAAAAAAAAAAAAAACAAGGGCAGAACTTCCCAATTTATGTTTGGATATGGAGAATACTGACAAAATTATTGTGTCATTAGTAGACCAGGAAGCTCATTTATTTTGAAACCACACTGGGTTGTAGGAATAAGCATAGGTCACTAACATAGAAAGGGTGGCTCTTTTCCTATTTCTGAATTTATATAGGAGACGGACCTTTAAATTAG
>VMDR010036420.1:0-10495 GCA_007922815.1 Macrotus californicus | reverse complement strand
GGAGTGCATGTCTATTAAAATTCTGAAATATTAGCTGATACATTTGACTTAATATGGATCCTCTCTCGTGTTTAAAATGTTTATTACTCCTAGATTTTTATTTTGCATTGCTATAGAAACTTATTTCAAAAAAAAAGGAGGAACACTTAGTAAACTCAGATTATTTCACATCAGAATTATTTATTGTTTAGTGGTAGAGGTAAGTGGATAGTTTAGGAAAAATTAGTAACTTGATTATATGACTTGATGCTTGAAGGTATTTCTAGACTTTAGGTACCTACTGTAATCAGCAATCTAACAAGTTTGCTTAAACTAACAAGTTTGAAAATTCATATGTTAGTGCATTTAAAAGATAGCTATCCTTTAAGTAATTGATAAAAGAAATATAAACAGGATCCTAACTAATAAATATCAAATTGTTCTTCCCAGCTTTTGACAGTGATGAATATTTAGTCATCAAAAAAAGAGTGAGTATGGATGGATCTTACCTTCTGTTAAAGCTTTTTTCTCATTGAACCAAAGGACTTTAGAGTAGTTCGGGGTGAAGGTAGAGACAAGGCTAGTCAACCATTGCTGTCACAAGACAGACTCACATTTTCTTAAGTGGTCAGCCCTAAAGCATCATCAGATAATTTAAAAATATACATGGGAACAATGATTTCACTCAAAAGATAAACAGTCTAACAATCAGTCATATTGAATCTTCTTGACACTTTCTACTTATTTAATATTCCAACTGTAGAGTAACTACACTGAATTCAGAGTGCATAGCTAGTCAAACATTTTTAGCACTCTACATGTTGCTTGGTGCACGTAATTTCTCTTCCTGATGTAATACGTTCATTAGCATTAGATAGAAGCTATTTTAAATCACTCTCTCGAAGATACCTATCACAATGGTTATGGAGAGAATGAGACTGTGGGTTCAAATCTAAGCTCTGCCCCTATCTGGGGGTTACCCTGGACAAAGCTGCTTGAGTGTCTCATTTTGTAAAATGCACATAATAACAGTACCACCCTCACTGGAAAAAAAAAACCCTGGGTAGTTGGAAGGATGAGAATATACATTGAGAGTGAACATTCAGTTTCAGCCACTATTATTAGATATGCTACATTCTGCATGGAAACACACTCAAAGTACAAACTCCTAATAGCACCCTAATGATCGAACAGTACCTACCGTCCCTTCGGGAAATAAAATGTGATTTTTCAGGTGAGGAAGCAAATGATCTAAGTTGATGATTCTATGGGAAAAAAAATAATGCCTCTCTTTTTGGATATTTCAACCTCTTTAAGAGTGAACTTTAGACAACTAAATTTGAATTTTAACTCTAGTTTTATTTTGCTGGTTACTCATCTTTCTATTCCAAAATTTAATAAAAGAAATCTGATTTCCACATCTGGGCAAGGAGAATATAAATATCAATTGTGTTTTTTTTATTCATGCTGCCTTGTCCAATTCCTTTAATTGTCTTTGCAATGTCATTTTGCTGCCTCCCCCCCCACTTTTTTTTTTTGCTGCTCAGTACCGAGCCTTTTCCAACTGGAACAATCGACTCTGGCTTTTGAAATACTAGCTTTCCAACTGGTAATGTAATACACAAAGCCTGTGCTTATGAATTTCTGGTTTGTATTAGACCATCATGGTTTATTGTTCTGAAGGCTCTTGAAGGAGGGTTCCAACCCATGGCGCCACGCCACCTCTTCAGAGTGACACCTATGCCTTTAAAAGGGCTGTTCAATGGACCTTCTTCAGTTTAGACATCACTTGGGTAAATCTTTAGATACAGGTCATCACTGTCATGTATCAAATGAAGATAATCTGAATCCCTTCAAAGCATGCATAAAATATGTAATTGCCCTTGGACATAAGCATAAATGATTTACTGGTAAATATTTGTTTAGGAGACCACATCCCACTTCCCCAGGCTGCAGTCTGTACTGCACAGATGCTGGTAAGACCCACATATTTTCATTGGTTCACAGTAGTTCTAAGTCAGTGGCTACTTCTAAGACTTTTTTTTTTGAGTCAAAAAGTAGTAAGAGACAGAGTAAAGGATCTTTTATTGATTCTACTGTTGACTTCTATGACAGCGGTTTCCATTACTCTCTGGGCTGATCTGGTGGTGTTCATTAGACCTCCTCTTAGCTCTTGGCCATCAAGACCCTCTGCATCTGAGTTTTTCACACTTACCTCTCTGATCCTCCTAGCAATGTTTCTTTTTCTCTGCAGCCAGGTGTGTAAGGACCAGCCTTTGTGTCAGCTGTCCTTATTTGTGACCTCATACTCTCTCCGAGGCTATCCTTTCCTCCTCCCAGCTCTGTACTATCCTCTATAGCTCCCTTCTGACCTCTTAGTCAAATTTTTTAAAGAGTCCCTTAAACTTGATGGGCCATGTCCCCTCTCCAACTCCCTGAGAAGTTTGTCATGCCCAGTTCCCCTGTTTATAGAAACCAACCTGTGTATACAATGAAGAACATTCTCATATATTGCTTTGAATTCCCAGCATTCCCGGTGTGATTACTGATGCTCCCCACTCCTTCTCTGGTTCTTCTTAGTTGGACTGTAAAGACAAAGGTAACCTTTTATTTCTTTGGCATCTCATGTTGAAAAACTCCTCCTCCATCGATGTGCATATGTATAATTCATTGCCTTATCTGCATCTGGTGTGTCTTTGTTTTCAAGTGACTGTTAGAGTCATATTAAACTTTTTATCATTGAAGGCAATGCATTCAGATGTGTTCTTTCAAATAGCATAAAAGCAATATATTGTCTAGACTTCTTACCTTCTCATTATAGAAAGATTTAGAAGGAAAACGGAGAGGCTGGAAAAGCTTGTCTCGAGAAAGTCAAGGATGGGCTGTGGGGATATGTGTACACCGGGACGCAGACACCAAAAGGGATAAAAGGTTTTCCAACTACATGACATTTCCACAGTTCGCTTGATCTTTTCTTTTTCACAGCATTGCTTGCCTCCTCAAAATAAACCATCACAAGCAAAAGAGAGCTGTTGGTATTTTGTTTAAGAGGGCACCTTACTAAGTTTTTTTTTATTTACATTTATAGATATCTCAATTCAGTTTTCCTGAGTCTCAACCTATAAGATCAGAGTTCTGAAAAGGGTTAATGAATTAATTTGACTGCAGTGTGCCTGCTTAATCTGCCAATATATAGTAATTTATGAATATTGCAATTATTCATAGCTATTTAAGGACAGAGAATATTCCAAACATGCTTACCAAATCCATTATCCATGCAAAACTGTATGTATTTAGATGATTCCTGGGGTAATAGCATTCTCCATTCCACACATTTGAGGATGCTTTCTTGAGAGCTTCAATCTGCTGCAGAATCTCTGCTTGCCGACCCCAGCGATGTCTGTTCACCACTGGACAGAGGTTCTTTGTACCCAAAATGGTCCTTCTTAACTTTACTATCCTTGGGATTAGGGAGAAAAGGAAAGAGAAAGCTAGACCATATTTACTTGTCAGGCTGCGCACAGTTCCCTGAGGCACTTTGTACTAAACTTCTGGAAAAAACATTTTATGTGATACTCCTTGTAGGAAGTTAGAATAAAGTTAGGGACTGAGTAAGGCTTTGTTGATGTCTGTGGTTCTTTTTACCTTGAAAGTCTGTAAATGTGCTATGATTGCAAACCTCAATACCATTTTTTAGAATTCCTTCATCAATGCATTTAATAGAAATGTATCGAGTACTGGTGCTGTGCAGGCACGGTGCTTGGTGCAAGGGGGCAGAGAGAAGTAAAACAGCCTAACCTCATGGGGCTTACGTTGCACTGGGGGAGACAGGTGGTAGTACAATGATTAAACAGTTTCATGCACACACATGTTAACCCACTGGCTGTGGGACGTGCTGAGAAGGAAAATTCCAGAGTACTCTAAGAGTGCTCATGTAAGGGCAGTTGGAGAAATCTTTGGGGGACTGAGATTTGAGCTGAGACATGAAGGAGGTGGTGTTAATCAGTCTGGTGGAGGTGTGGGTGGATAGAGGAACAGGACATTGATGCATCAAGTTGACTAGGTGCACCGTTGTCTGGTCAAACACCAGTCTAGATAACACCAGTCTAGAAGTATATATTTTTTTTTAGATATGATTGACTTTTAAATCAATAGACTTTGATTCAAGCAGATTATCCTCCATAATGTGGGTGGGTCTTATCCACTCAGTTGAAGGCCTTAAAAGCAAAGAGGTCTCCCAAAGAGGAAGGTCTTAGAACTCTGCCTCCAGACTCCAGACGGCAACACAGAGATTCTGCCTAAGTTTACAGCCTTTGGACTCAAGATCGCAACACCAACTCTTGCTGGAGTTTCCAGCCTGCTAGCTTGCCCTGTGCACTTGCCAACCCCCACAATTGTGGGAGCCAATCCTTGAAAATAAATCCCTCTCTTTCTCTCTTCAGATAGATAGATAGATACATAGATTGATAGATATAGATGTAGATGTAAGTCTCCTATTGGTTCTGTTCCCCCGACGAGCACTAACTAAAACAGGAAGTGAAGGAGACTGGCCAAAGGAACAGCATGTGCAAAGGCTCTGAGGTGGAAGGGAACTGGCGTTTGAGGAAATAAAAAGTGGGCAGTACTGCTGAAACGTGGAAAGCTAGTGGCTGGAGGAGTAGCCAGGCCAGAATTTTGTGTTGTGAATTCCTTTATGAAAAGCTGGGACGCTAAACACAGGTGCAAACATTAACTCCTTAAATTTGCATAAGACTCCATTCATTTAAATTCACTCACTCTTCAAAATTTTTAATTATTAAGTGTTTACATATTATGCATTCTTATACTTTTCTTATCACCATGTAAGGTTTCCATAAGTCCCTTTATATATATATTATATATTTTAATATAAATATATACTAAACATTTCATTCTTTTCTCTTTTCTTATTTCTCCCTTTTTCTTTCTGTCCAGTGCATTGACTCCCTAGATATTTCTTCTTTTGATCTTCAAATGACTTGTGCACTTGAGCATTTCTGCTGTCTTAGTCTTTGGGTCTAGCTTTATGCTTCAGTTCCACAGTTAATCCACTCTCAATCAACTTGGCTCCCTACATCTTTCACTATGTGCTTAGTGCTGAGACCCTGACTTTCTTTTGACAAATTATCCATTGCTCATTCTGAACTGTTTTTGGGGTCCACTAGTAAAGGTGCCTTGCTTTTCTGAAGCTGAAATGTGGAGTGTGGGCCTTTGAATCTTGGGCAGGGTAGGCAATAACTGGAGTTGGCTCATCTGCATGGTAAAGATGAAGAAGTGGACTGGTTGTTCCTGCTCTCTAGGTCCTCAGCTCTGCCCCAGTTTTTATCCTTTCTGAAAATTGGCTTTTCACTTTTTCCTTCAATGCTGTAAGCTACCCTATTTACCCCTGTGAAGTCCTTCTCTCCTTAAGTTAGCCAGAAACAGTTTCTGTGGCTTGTGGCCCAGGGAGCCTATAGCTCCAGCAGGAAAGAAGAAAGGCAAAGAGTTTGGTGTGGCTGTAGAGAACAGTGTGTGTGGGAGTAGTTGGAAATGAAAGTAGTTTGGGGCCAGGTTTTTGAGAGTGACAGAAAGAGACCTCAAAGAATTTAGAAGCAAAGCTGTCCTCTGAGAGAACATAGTGGAATGTGTTCTCCGTTATTGAGAAAGTAAAGGAAGAACCAGTTGAGCACATCAGTGAGTTTATTGTTGAAGAGTTCCAGAATCTCTCCTGAATCCCATGGGAGAGGAGGGCTCAGGGAAATGGTGTGAATTCTATGCAGAATGTAGGAACCTAATCCTCTGGTTTGTGTCAGTAGAAAATGGCTGGTCGGATTGGATTGTAGAAAATAGAAGTCCAATGAAGTGACATCATGGAAATGAGCTCCCTGTAGGTGGTACAGGGACCTGTAATGACATGGACCAGCCTGGTGGTCACAGACAGAACCATCACCCCCTTAAGGACCCAAATGGCCAAACAACTCACTCTCTTGAGCAAACTCCATGACCATAAAAAACCTTATTATAAAATGTCTATTCATGTAACTATGCTTCTGGGGGAGGAATATGAAACTCAGGCCAAAATGAGGATTAGGGCTTGTCTAGCAGATATGCTTCAATGAAAATTAATATGCTGACAATTTTGGTTCCTACATGAATCTTGTGGGAGTAGTTAATGTGGGTCCACTGTTGAGATACCGTTGGATTTCTGAATTTATGAACCTGAGGATCAGGCTGTAGACTGTGGTGAATTCATTAGTTCAAATAATGTTATAAAGCCAGAACTTCTTTGCACTTCCATAAAACCACATTTAAAAAAATTCCATCTTATATGCAAAGGTCGGCTACCCAAGAAGGTTGTTTAGGAAGGGAGCGACATGATCAGATTAGAAAGACTCCTGGCACCAGGGCAGAGAGACTTTGAAATAAGAAAGACCAGGTAGGACGTTGGTATGGAGGCCCCGGGGAATCCCTAGAAATCTGAACTCAGGCAACAACATTGGGGATAAGGGATGGGGGGGAGATACTAGCTGCTGGACTGAACTAGAGTCCTTAGATCTCCATGACCTGTTGGATATACAGAATGTTTTATTTGTCATTCTTTCCTTTCATTAAATAACCTTATCTGAATTTCTAAAAATAATGCTATAATAGTTAAATTGTGACAGCATGAAAAACAGAATCTGAGTTAAATTAGTGCTAGGTCAGCCCAGCGCACTCAACCACGAATTCCCTAAGAGGTTTAGCAACATATTGGATAAAGTGAAATTAATCCTTCAGAGCCACAAGTTGACATATGCAGATGCTATGAATTCATAAACTGTTCTGTGAGCATTAGAAAAGGAAGCTAAAAAATGCAAGTGAACACATCTGTATTCTGTCCTGCAAGTAAAGCCTAGTTCACAATGTCATTTTCTTTTGTAGTCTTGAACCGGGAGGAGGCTCTGAAATGGTCGCATTGTTGACCTTTACAACCCAACATGTTGTTGATTGTGCCCCTCTACAAACTCGAAGCTTTGCAGTCAGGTCACGGTTTAATATGATCCATTATCCTAAATTTAGAAAAAATTGTGATTCTAACAGCAAGTGACAAAAACCAGAGAATTTCAAGTTCTTGTTGGCCGTCCTGGGCTACATTCCCCTTCAGACGAAGTCGGAGCTGCCAGCTGCCTTAATGAAAAAGACCAGCCTGTTAGGAGAGGAATAACCAGGAGGTGCTGCAGATAAGAAGTTACAGGGTATTAAAACTCTCCTCTACTTTGACTTCAGAGTTAAAATATTTTCTTCGTTTTAAATACCTTTAAAAGCAAGACCCCTGAGTGCATGTTGTGACTTTTCACTAGTTTGCATGAAGTAAAGGGTTGTGTGGTTATGTGGTGGATTCAGGACCATTATCGCAACCAGTCTTGATGTTGGAGAGCAGCAGACTTTAGTCAGTGTGAAGTAGTTGCAGATTTGCCAATAAGTCATAGAATACAGTAGTTCCTATGTGACTCTGGAGCCCCGGCCACAGACATTTTGAAAACTGGACCTCGCTAATGCCTGAAAGAACCAGAAATCTGTCTCATCTGATTCCATTGGGCTTATCAGCACTTCACTTCCAGGGGTACAAAGAAAGCTTTGTGCTGCTGAGCTGATAGGCTCCACTGGAGGGAATGTGCATGGCAGGGAATGTGCCAACAGACTTAGAAAAGAAAACAGAAAGGCGGTGTAGACACTGTCAAAATGAAGTGCCATGTTTTGGTTCACTCTATGGGGCCACGTGTTTATGCTGAACAGATCCGGGGATGTCAAAGTGCTAGCTTTGCTATTTTTAAATAAGTGCCTCCTCTCTCCTTTATATTTTCTTCCGATTAGCAATCCTGTTTTTAATGTGCTTCAAATGCCGAGAAGCTTGATTTTAGTAGGAAACAGTACACGCTTCTCAATCTGTGATAATAAAAAGTATATCTAGTGTTCTACATTAAAATGTGGATGCTGAAAGAAATCATGGTGGGGGCCCCGTTTCTGGGGTTCTAATCCCCAGCTCAGAGGTCTCAACTTTTTTGCATTCAATGCAAACTTTTGAATGCTGGAAATTTTTATGGGAAAATTTCTAAACATTAAATAAATGGTAAAAACAGCAATGTTAACTACTCCTATATTAAAACTATGTTTTGCAGCTTCTCTAAAACCATCTACAGTTACTGCAATAGTCATTGTCAGCCTTCTGTGTGGTGATGCTGTTTCAGTAGGTTTGCTATCCTGCCCATATTCTCTTGTATAGTCATGAAGAGAGTATCTTACATTTCCAGTAAACACACTTTCTCTCTTCGATTACTCTGCTTCTTAACACTTGTTCTTAACTTGTTACACCCAGCTCTGTCCCCCACTCTACAAACCCACAGATCTTAGCATTCCATCTGGCACACATTGCTGGAGTTGTAAGTTTTATGCTGTTGTAACAAAAATAAATTTTATATGAAGATGAAAACTTGGCAGCATATTTTTGTGGCTCTGGAGCATGCTTTTGCACAATATTGGCACATTGGATAATCTTAAGCAAGTCACAGAAACTTGGTGCCTCGATTTCTCCTCCTGCAAAATCTGAGTAAATTTGGTTTCTATAGAAATACCACTGAAAGAATCATGAGCTCTCTAAAGGTAATTGGCTATGTAACCTTGCTGCAGGTTGTATTCTCCATGAAACTGACTCTGAGATGGAAATGAGCACACAAGAAGGGTCCTGGGGAGTATTCTTGGGATTGAGAAGTGTGGAAGGAATGGGACAAGAAGGACATCGCAGAAGGAGAGATTGGCTCTGGTCCCATCTAATAAGGGCTCAGCCAACTCAGTGGGAAGCTCTGAGGCTGGCTTGGTTCTTTAGATTTGTGCCAAGTTGGAGCGAGGGGGCAAATTCTTTATCTACGTTGACCAGCCATTGACGATAGCCTGCCCTACGAAGGGGCAGTCAGTGACTTTGGGTGAGCTGGATCTCTTCTGTTGAGGCACTTCCCAAAGAGGACTCAGCAGAGAGCTGTCTTCCCACAATCTTCACCGAAGGTGGGGAATCAATTCTTTATTCCTAAAGTGAGGATTAGGGCCACGCAGCACAGCATACACAACAAAAACCAAGCTAGAAGCAGCATAAGTGAACAACTCTGCTTTCCTTTATGGTGTTTGGTGGTTTCCATTGAAGACAGAATCAGGATATCATTAGTTACAGTGGGAATTCCTTTTCATTACCGCCAGCACCATCACACAAAAAGTTCCAGGGCACTGTGATGCTGTAGGTCTGGCTTCAAAATTCTAGCACTGGAACTGCTGAAGGATTCTTCCTTGGATTGAGTTGATCTTGCTTTCAAGAAGCCTTGTCTTCTGTGTGCACTCAGTACTATGTGATCTGGCTATATCTCTTCTGTAATATTCAAAGTGGAACATTTATAACCTTATATCTCTCAAGTCTTTATTATTTATGCAAAAATGACCAGGTGTTTGAGAGAGAGCGTTGCATTTAGTCGGTATATCTTCTAAGTCTTATAAGGTAAGACAGTACTCCCAATCTCTCCCCTTTTATGACCTTAACGTTTTAAAGAGAACAGGTCAGATATCATGCAGACTCTCTTTTATTCTGGATGTGCCTGATAATTTCCTCATAATGTTGTTTAACTTGTTCCTCTTCAAGGCAGGACATTAGATAGATTTTAAAGGCTTGATGAGATTTAGGTTAAACATTTTGGTAAGAATACTTGATTATATTTGTTTTGGAAAAGAAAGGTTGTAAAATGCATTTTGGAGTTCTAAAATATAAGAAGAAAAATTGATAGAGCTAAGGGGAAATGGATGATTTTAAAAGTATAGTTGGAAAATTAAAACTCCTCTCTCAGCAACTGATAGAAGAGCAAGGCATAAAAATCAGTAGAGATATAGGGGTTGTAAATAAGGCTATCAACTGCCTTGACCTAGCTGATATTTGTAAAACATTAATACCTCAATACTTGCAAATAACCATTCTCTTCAAGTGTGTACAGCACCCTCCTCAAGATGGATCACGTTTTGAACAATAAAACAAGCTTCTAAAATTCAAAAAGAATTGAAATTATACAGACTATAATCTCTGATTATGGAGTCAATAAATTATAAGTCAATAATAATAAGATACCTAGAAAACTCCTAATATTTTGGAAGTTAAAAAAACATTTCTAAAAAAAAATGTCTAAGTAATTTATGGGTAAAATAAGTCATCAGAGAAATTAGACAATATTTTAAACTAAAACGAAACAAAAGTACAACCCATCAAAACTTGTAGGAAGCAGCTAATGCAATGCTTATAGGGAAATTGGTAGCTTTAAATGCTTATATTAGAACAGAAAAGTTGAATAATAGTGGAGGACCCAATTTAAAAAGCATAGAAAAAGAATGAGGACACTCAAAATAAGGAGAAGGATGGAATTTTAAAAAGATAAAAGTGCAAAAGAAAAGAAAAGAAAAACACAGCAACTGCAAATCTCATACTATGTTGGTGGGGGTGTAGGACAGTACA
>VMDR010036419.1:0-10499 GCA_007922815.1 Macrotus californicus | reverse complement strand
TATCTTCATCCTTTCACAAACTAGGAAATTCAGGATCAGAGAAATAAAAGTTCATGAATTCTAAATTCTGGACTAAAATCTAGTTTTGACTAATTCTAAATGCATACTTGGAAAGGGCATCTAAATACTTTCCAAGTTTAAAAATTTAGTCAATTCTTGTATTTCTGGGGGGAAAAAACAGCAATAGCCATTTATTTTGTTTAATTATTATATGAATATACTAAGGGATTTCAATATGTTAGTGATATGTCCAAATTAGATTATAAATCCCACTTGGGTGGAGATGAATCATTTGTTTATTAGAGCTACAGAATGCAAAATAAGTACATTACAGAATGTCCTTATCAATATTCAAAGTTTAGTCTACCTCTGCCAAATTGCCAAAGTACCTTTGATAATTATTACAAAGACTTCTTTTATAGTTCTGAGAAGCTGGAAATAAGGCTGCTGCGGTTGGCTTCAGACTAAGGAGGAAGTACAGAATAACCCAATGGAAACAAGAGACTGGGAACAGGTTTCTCGTATCTCTTGCACGGGAAAAGTGGTGAGATCGGAGAATAAGGAAGGGGTAAGGTTGATAAGGAGTCAAAGTGGAAGGACAGACAATACTGGTTGGCAGTACTGATGTATTAGGAAATTGTCCAAACATGATATTAAAATGCAAATTGAATATCCATGGATATAAAGTATTACAGAATAGCAGTTTATCCAATAAACGTTACTACTCTGTACACAAAACAATTTTCTGCCTCGAAAGAGCTTATAGCATACTATCATAAATTATACATGTATAAAAATCACTCTAAAAATACCAATTTTTATGAAACTTAAAAATTGGTACATCATCTAAGAATGGTATAAACATGTTGTATGATATTTCAGAAGAGGGAGAGATAGGTAGGAAGGTCCTTTAATTAAGTGGTTACTCTCTTGCAAGGACAGGAACATAGAAAAGTGTGCAAAAGAACACACAGGAGTGTATAATGAGGCAAATTACGTTCTGAACAGTGTCTAAAAAATTATTAAATAAACCACATGCAAATATTTGCATTATACTAACAGAGATAATCAAGCTGGAAGGACAACGATTGGTCAGACTTTAATCTTCTCTGGCAAAGGGTGTTTTAAGTAGGAAGAGAAGTAATAGGGTTTTGAGTTATATATGGGTAACAAAGGTTATATCTTGTTGTCCTATGTATAGTTAAACAAATGCCATCAGTCTCTGGTGTTAAACTGAGGAGTGGCCCATGTCAGCTCGAGGAAGGCAGATCATTTGAGACCTTTGTGAGAATCTCTTCACTATTTTCATGTTTCTCTAATAATTGCCCACTTTTGGGACATCTGCTTTCTCAGATTATATGCACAGTAGGTGTACATTATGACTGCACTGAGTATAGAAACTTTATGCCCTAGTGACCCTTTTCTAAAAAGTACCTGGAGATGTGCATTACTGATGAAACTATTAGAAATATCAAGAGTGATGCCAAAGGCAGACACCTGCCGAGGCATGGCGTGCGCTTTCTTACTAGGACTGCTCGATGCAAAAAACCATCCTGTCCCTATGTGGTCTTGGAGAGTAGTGTAAGTTTATAAAGACATATTCTTAAAAATTCATGAAGCTCCCAACTGGTTGTACATTAATTCTTTTGTTTTATTTGGCAACTAAAGGATATAATGAAATATGGTTCATCATAAGTTAGGATAACTACCAAAGATTAAATATAAAATGTACAGTTTTCTTACCAGCAGGTGAAAATTAAAGCTATCCAATGGAATTTAAAAAATAAATAGAAAAAGAACAAAACCAAAAAAATTAGTAAGTAGAAACTATGAAGTAAAGTAGAGGAAATAAATGTTAATAGGCAGGTTGATTAACATCTGTCATTTGAGACAGAACTGCGTTCAATTCAGAAACAGATCAAGGAGATAAAAGGCAGCAAAGGAAAAACTGACACTCAAATAAAAAAATATTAAAAGAAAGTAAAATCACAAGCTGCAATCATTTATAAGCAGAGAGACAAAAATATAAAATTAAATGAAGTATAACTAAGCAAATTCAATGGTGTATTAAACATCGATGTATCATCAGGTATGATTTAGCCAAGAGATGTAAGTTTCACGATGAGAAAATATTTCATTTCATTTTACTTACAGTACTAGTTTAAAGTAAAAGAAAAAAATCACAGAATTGTCTTCATTCAGGAAAAGCAGTTGTCAGGTACCTCTAAACACATACACACACCAGCAACATTTTGAGGGAAACTTGACAAGTGGGTCTTAAACTTATTTTGAAATACAATGATATCCAAGAACCCTTGAGAAAAATTTCAAAAAAAATTCCAGGAGGATGTTTGCTCTTTCACATAGTAGCTTTTCTTTTCACTTAAAGGACTCCAGACATCTGTCAGACTTGGGGCACAACTCTGTACCCTTATCAAAGTGATGCTTACAGATTCAGGTCTTTTGTAAACTAGTGTAATTCTCATTACTTCCATTAAGTTATTAATAGAATTAAGTAATTACTGCTGGAAATGTTGATTCAAGTCAAACATTTATCAACCAAGCACTACCTTTAAGATGTTGGATGAATTACTGAGAGGAATAAAGAACAGGACACAGCTCCTTTTCTGGAAGGAGTTCATAATCTCCTAGTTGGATACCATGAAGTAGGGGCCACTCCCTGGACTTTACCTAGGCCCACTGTCCAAGCGAGAATGACCTCAGCAAGGGCAGGGTGACCTCCTGCACAGCGCAGCTGGGATATTTTGCTTTAGCTCAGGTTTGGGTTTTACTAAACCCCAATATCTTATGTCAAATGTGTTTATAAAACGGGATAACCAATGAACATGTTTTACAATGAATGAAACAGAAATTTTACTTCCTGATTCCACATTTTTGTAATTTAAGTAAGACCTAAATAGTCACCAAACATTGTGAATCACACACACACACACACACACACACACACACACACATACACAAACACACATGTACACACACACTGACTTTCAGGATAAAAATCTTAATAATTACAAAGTCCAAAAGTCACTCTAGCCTTGTTTTCTGTTAGATTTCTGGAATTAAGATTTATTTTTTAAATAAAAAGTAAGTCAGGGTTGGCTGTTCTTCTTTCCCCTGTAAAGGACAGGATGGTAAGTGTTGTATGCATTGTGTTTCATACATCTGTCACAATTATTCAGTTCGGCTATTGTAGCATGCAAGTAGCCCGAGACAACGTGTAAATGAATGACTATAGCTGCCATCCTTTTTGCATTTCTTTTCACTTTTTTCAAGCACTTGTAAAACCTATTGTTAGCTCATGAGTCATGCAAAAGCAGGTAGCAGGCTAGAGCAGCAGTTCACCAGTTCACCAGTTCCCAAGTTATGTAAGAAACTCTGTTCCTTTTCACATTTTCATGTATCATTTTAAGAGAGACTTATCTTCATAATTAAACATCTCAAATATCTTCCTATTTGTAAAAGAAAATGCCTTTTTTCCAGCTTTCTGCAACTAACTTTTCCTACAAGTCATTGTATTGTTTCCATGAATATAAAAACCATTTTCCTTGAAAAACATCACTTTATTAAATAGTTTTAGGTAATAAACATGGCTAAGATAGCTTACCAAATTAATCTGCAGCATTTTCTCCCAATGTTTCTCATTATTCACTCCAGCGTTATTGACCAAAATGTCCAGTCTTCCAAAGTGGTCTACAACTTTTCTGAAAGTATCTAATGTCAAAAAAGAGACATTATAGGTATGTTCTTACTTTCTACATATACATTTCCATCATATCCTATGCCATGAAATGAGTTTTTATTTATCCACCCTGGTATGAACATTACACTCATGGACAGCGACTTAACGCCTTGCTCCCCGAAGTGTGGTTTGTGAGCCAGCAGCACCCAACAGCATCACCTGGGAACTTATTAGAAAGGTGGAATCTGTGACCATCACAGACCTCCTGAAGCAAAAATCTTAACTTTAGAAAGCTCCGTAGATGATGTGCATGTGCACTGCAGTTTGCTTAGCGAAAACTTAATGGTGTAAATTTTGGAGAACTGAACCTCCTACACCAAGAGCTCTTAGAAGTCAGTTGGGCAGCTGGCATCTCTCTGTCCCTAGGAAGTTACTGGAGCTGTGGGGCTTAGACTCTGATAAATATCCCTTTTTAATAGGTCATATTATCTTCATACACTGTAATATTAAACACATCTCCTTGTGTATTCACATCCATTCTCATAATGTCAAGGAGTTTTAAGATCCCAGTGAGTAAAATCAGCTTTTCATTTTATTTGATTTTTTTTTACTTTATTTGATTACTGTAACTTCAATATGTACTATTTCATTCTTTCCTCTTTCTCACACTGTTATTACTCCTTTGTGTAAAAACGATGCTCAACCAAGGAAAAGTTTGCATAGCTGCTGAGGCCTGAAGGTCACTCATTCCATTGCCCAACTACATGTGTAGTTCTTGCAAAGCCTCCTAAGCCAGTTCATCCTCGGCTTTGCTCCTTGTGTACCTCCTCAGAGTTGACTTTACATAGTTCTGTTGATTGAAACTGCTTCCCTGGGTCCTTTAACATCGGTTCTCGATCCATTACTTGAGACCATAGATACTAATTGTGGCTGCTCTTCGAAATGACGCTCCACACTCTAAGCTTTTGGGCCCAACATGTGAGTTTCTTGAAGAAAGCACATCCCTACACAATTTTGATTCAAACAAAATCAGAATTATTAATAACCACCAGACATATTGAGGGGGGCATGGCTTAATCAGTTCCCAAATAGATAAATCATTATGCAAGTTAACTGTCAAAAATTGTGCCAAGATATTTTAATGCGTGCCCTTTACAGTGCCCTTTATCATACCGGAATGGAAAACAACAAAATAAAAACTTTACTTTTTCGTGGAACTTCTACATGCTTCTTAAGATGTCAAATTGGTACTAGAAAAGGCCCTCTAGTAGGAGAAAAACCTTTAAAAATATATTTTTTTGCATTCCATGTTAAGAATGTTCTCTTCAGAACTCCACAACCACCTTATAGGAAATTAGGTTGTTAAATATGTATGTCTAATAGTTTCTTTAATTTTCTTGTTTTAATCTCCACTGCATTTTTTATATTCTACCCATACCAATGTATAATACACCATCTTCTCTTTACGACATAACACTGGATTTTGGGCTCAAGCAACTTAAAATCTAGCTCTTAGTGGCATTTCTATGCTGTGGTACTCTTTATAATTTACCTACCCTTCCCCCACCCCCATGATGCATTTCTTCATATATAAAATGAGTTATGTCTTGTTCACGTCCAAACATTTTCATCTCTGTACTTTTATGATTTCAATGAAGTCTCCTTTGGCCACATGTCTAAATTGTTTCAACAGTTGTAGGCAGAACTTAATCCTGAAATTGGAAGAGGCAAGGCCATGTTTTCCTGAACTACAAGCAAATAAGTGGTGATATCCAGACAGCATGTGGATTTCTCATGACCACACACCTCCTGGTCACTTATTATGTGTCTGAGTTTCCTCCCCACAATCATTTATCCTTAAGGAATGTGTTTACAGCCAAGGTACTAATTTTAAATACAGAAAAGCAAAACAATTAAGGTTAAATGTCACATGTGAAGCTGCATCAATTCAGACAGAAATAGCTTACAGATGGTCTATCCTGTTCCTTATTCCATCCACATGGATGTTGAGATTTGACATGTCTCTATTCTTGATCCAAAATATCATGTGCAATCAACAAAACTTTATCCTCTGGCAAAATATGTTCCACCAGCATGGTGTTTATAGATCTCTTCTACTCATGCTGGTAATCCACGTTATAAATCTTTATTAGCATTTTCAGATCTTAATTATACATCTTCCTTTAAAACAATTTCCCTTGAGTGTAGGGACACACTCCCTTCTAACATGCTGCTCTTTGTTCTCTCACAGAATATCCCAACATTTTCAAAGAAAGTCACACTTCAGAGTTCCTTTAAGAACAGGAGTGTTAGAATAACTTTTACAGAAGTTTTTGCTCCCTTGGTAAAAAATATGCCCAACAATTTATTCAGTCTTTCAATAAAACTTTGTGAGATACAAATATTTTAATTTTCTCTTCTTCTCCCAGAAAAAAAATTATTTTTTCATGCACATCTGTTTGGCTTCTATATAGCCAAATTTGTTTATATGCCAATATTGTCCCTGATACTTCACAAGTGGATTGTTCTATATTAAGTGAGTAGACGGAAACAGGAAAGCATTGAGGAAAGTCTGATAGAAACTTTTCTCCTACCATTCTACTATTGGAGCACAGCTATTATTATTTTCAAAGTACCATTTCAGAGGGGAAAAACCAAAGAGAACATGTGGTTAACAGTATCTAGCATGTCTGTGATGATAACCCTTGATCTTGCACTCCAGTACATTTTAAAGAGAAACCTGCCACATTTAATTGTCATTGGACTCTGTCTTCCAGCTTTCTGGGAGAAGTTGTTTGTCACGGTCTCTTAGTCTACCTTTAACTTTCCAAGTTCCATCTGCAGTTTTAATCATTTAATAACTACTGTTAGCAGTACTGTCTTTGAATTCACAAAGGAATTTTGATTACATTATGTGCTGCCAAATGACTAAAATAAAAGGATTTCTCAAGCTGACTTGGGTTTCCCCATCCCCCACGCCTCCACTCTTTGTTTTTATGGTTATTGGGATGTCAGTAGAAACACAACACTACAAGCTATCTCTAGCCTCTCTCCAGGAGGCCCAGCTGCCTGCCTACTCCATCCAGGTGGCTCTCTGGCCCCGGGCTGCCTTCAGGTTATTGCTAGTTCAAGGCGGGCTGCGCACTGATGGATGGATCCCCTCTTACCTGTCAGTTGTTCCCGGTCGGCCACATCGCACTGGATGAATAGAGTCTTCTGAGGTTCAAACTGCTCATCCAGAGCAGCTTTACACTTCATGCCTGATTCACAATTCCAATCTACCAGCGCTACCTGTGGACAGAGGAGAGGAGTCCAAGTCCTGCGCAGCTCGGGAAACAGACACAGACACAGTACATTAACAGCAGGACGCTCCTCTTTTGGATCTGACTTTCTGCAATTAAAGGTCAGATTTTCTCCTAGCCGCTTTCAAGGTCTGCTTCTCACGACAGCATCTGCTTCAACAGCATTTGAAAATGGCAAGGTGGGCACTTGGGGCTCGACCACCCTATCTCCCCGGGAGCCCCGTGGCTTGGCCGGGGTGGCGGGTGAGTCTCGGGGTGAGCAGAGAAGTTTCTGCGGCCGGGTGCCGCTCTTACCTTGGCACCCTTGTGCAGCAGCGCCTCTGCAAACGCTCTGCCGATGCCCTGCGCCGCGCCGGTCACCAGCGCCACTTTGCCGTTCACGTGCATGGTGCGGCCGCTGCTCGTGCGTCTCCGCCGCCGCTGCGGCTTTTATGTTCCTGGTGCGCTTGCGACCCGGCCCAGCGCTCTCCTGCAAGTGGGAGGGGATGAAACTGTCAAGCCAACCCTGGGGCACCCAAGGCTATGTCACCTGGACGGAACGCTCCCGGGCGCCAAGCTGCGCGATCTTTGCCTTCCTGACTCACGGCAACCTCTGGCTTCGTTATTGGCGGTGAGCCCACAGGAAAAGCAGAAAGGTTATTTCTTTAAAAGATTTCCCTCCATCAATAATATTGTATGGTGCCAGGTGGGTACTGGAAATATCAGGGGGAACACTTTGTAAAGCATATGATTGGCTAACTACTATGCTCTACATCTGAAACTAATACAAAATAATGTTGAATGTAAACAGTGATTGAAAAATAAAATTAAAAAAAAAAAAAAGATTTCCCTTCAGTTCCCCAAGACCACCTCCATAAAAGGAGGGCAGAGGAGAGGCTTGGGAGCTTGGCTTCCTTCTCCTGTCCCCAGGTCCTCTACTCCCTTGCCCCCCAGTCCCCCACCCCAACCCCCCAAGGAAACGAAGCAAAATTTTAGGGATGGGATGTTGCTCTTTTGCGCAATCTAAGTTTTCGTATGAATTCTAATCTCATAGTGTTTACAGTAGGGGTGGGGAGAGCTGAGTTAAGGGACACCCCTAGTTTTTACTTTGTTGTGTTTTTGACAGACTTTTATAGAGTCTGGAGATGATAAGTAAACTGTGTCCTGACCACAAATCCCTGAATCTATTTTTTCATGGCTGGGACTTGAGGAGTCTGTTGACACTTCTACTTCAGATCAGTATCAGTCGTGTGTCATCTTGAGAGCACTCTGCAAGAATTGTCCTCACTTACTGGCCCAGAACTTCCAGGTCGCTGTCAGGCTGGTGACTTGTTGGTTCAATGGAATGCTTCTTCACTGAATCATACTGGCTTCGGGGCTTGAAGTTAAGTATGACACACAGAGGTTCCCTGTCCTCCAGGAACTTGAGAGGCAGCTGTGTGCCGAGATGCATTCAGCCAGGGCTAGTTTGCTGACCTACTCTCTCTTTCTTTTTTTTCTTTTTTCATGTTGTTGGCATTTGTTATATGAACAGAGAAATCTAAACAGTTGGGGAGGTGACCTTTGTGTACTTCTTTGCTGTTTACCGGACGCAGGAGGAAAGTACTGGACTCAGCAGGGGAAGGCGTGTTTGGAGAGGCCGCGTAAGAGAGATCCAGGTTTTCAGTCAGCCACTGAAGCAGGTCCTCGAAGTTGCTTTGAAAATGGGTCTTGAAAAAACATTGAGAATTTAAGACAAGACATTTACATTCTACTCAGTTACACAGTAACTAAAATTGTAATGTGAAGAGTACATTGAGGTATGATATTGAAAGATGACAGCAGAGGGAAAAAATACAATGAAACAAACCAAACCCAATCCCTCCAGCAACATGTGCAGAACGTGAAAGTGAACAGTTTCTCGGGAAAGAACTGACAAAAGAGACTGACAGGGGAACACGTGGGGAGAGCGAAGTGGTGCAGCCCATATGGGGAAAGTAGTTCCAAGAAGACAGGAGCAGTCAATGAGGCAAAGTGCTCCGATGAGAACAGGGGAAAAAAGAATAGAAAAAAGAAACGCTTTGAATTTTCTGTGCCTGTCACTAGGGTCAGTAAATTTAGAAGGCACAGTAAACATTACTTCCAACTAATTACTCTGGATTATTAATATAAAATACATGTGAAAGAGAGAAAAATGTGACAGTTTTTTGTTGTTGTTCTTGTTTCATTTTGTTTATCTTCACCACATAGGAAAGATGGGAATCTAAGCATAGTTAGTACCCCTGACTCCTCTTTCTTCTGAGTTTCCACTGCCGTGGTCTGTGTTCAGGCTCATGCATCTCCCGTGATGACAGCAGCAGCAGTTAGCCTTCTGAGTTACTTCTTTGCCCCCAAATTTCTTAAACCAATTCAATTTCCACAGTCCTCCAAGTAAATATTCTAAAATATAGATCTGATCCTGTTCAGGCGTCTTCATTTTTTTAAATTCCTAACATTTAAAATCCAGGGCATTGCATAGGAGGCATTCTATGCCCCGTATCTTTGTTGGAGCTGCTCTTTACATGCTGGGAAACCCTGTTGGTTAAAATCTGCCCCACTTTCCCAGCCTCAGGCCTTTGTCTTACAGGATCTGCTCACCTGACTATGCTTCCCCTCCCACTTTCTTCACTTGTCTTCCAACTCAGCTGTGGAAACTCCACAGGAGGATACCTTGATCACATTGTTGTAATTATCTCATCATCTCTGAGTGTGTTCAAGGAGAGCTGTGTCTTTATCTCTAGATGTCTCCAGCATCCAGCCAAAGTATGTGCTTGTACTTGTTGAATGAAGTTCAGATAAACATAAGATGGGCATTCAATCAAGAGAAGTGGGAAAAACATTTTTTAATTATATTTTATCGATTACACTATTACATTTGTCTTAATTTTTCCCCCTTTCCCCCCCCATCCACCCAGTGCCCCCATCTCCCTCAGGCAATCCCTCCACTATTGTCCATGTTCATGTATATAAGTTATTTGGCTACTCCACTTCCTATGCTGTACTTTACATCCCCATGGCTATTTTGTGACTATCAATTTGTATTTCTTAATCCCCTCACCTCTTCACCCATTTCCCGCATACTCACCTCCCACCTGGCAACCAACTTCTTTTGTCTTGCTGTTTTCAAGATTCTCTCTTTATCTTTAACCTTTGACCTTTTCATGTGATGTGTCTTGGAATGGGCTTCTTTGTATCCATCATAACTGGGACTTTCTGTGCTTCCTGGACTTGAATGTCTATTTCCTTCACCAAATTAGGGAAGTTTCTTTCACTATTATTTCACACAGATTTACAATTCCTCGCTCTTTCTCTTCTCCTTCTGGCATCCCTATGATGCGAATGTTGGACTTCTTGAAATTGTCCCAAAGGCTGCTTACAGTATCCTCAATTGTTTTTTCTTTTTTGGATTCTTTTTTTTTCTTGTTCTGATTGGTTGTTTTTTGGCTCCTTATGTTTCAAATCATAGATTTGATTCTTGACTTCATCCACTCTACTGTTGT
>VMDR010036418.1:0-10498 GCA_007922815.1 Macrotus californicus | reverse complement strand
GGGGGGGGGGGATGAATGGCTGGTATTTTCCATTGAGGGCTCTGAATAAAACCAGAAATACTTTGTGCTGCTGCTGGGGGGGGGTGGGGGGGGTGAGATGAGCCACTGAACTGTAATGAGTTCTTAAACAAACAGGCCTCCAGCCACAGGAAAAGCCATCTAAGAAGGTATATTTTTATTAGTCCTTCTCTTAAAGACTTACAAGATTTTAAAAGAGCCACATGAATCCTGGTTTTAACTCGCATACAAGCCTGCAGTTAATTTTTATGAGCAGATTTCAAATCTCTGAAAAACGGGTTTGGTAAAATCTCTGACAAGACTTGAACTTCAAGGTCTGGGGAGACCTCAGAGAAAAAAAAATAGACCTTTTTATTTCTTTTGTACATTTTCCCTGGAAATCTGGGCCACATTCTTGGTAAATAATATTTGAAGTACAGCGAATCTCACTTAACATCCTACCTCTAACCCTCCCACAGCAAACGCCAGCAATGTGTGACTATCTACCCACTCTTACTGGGTAGGTACCAGTCATCAGAGCCAAGGCTAATCGCTTTCAGATGAAGAGTTCTCTTGGTTTCTCACATGTAATATTGAAAGAATACTCCACAAAATTCACCATCGACTGCCGCTCCCCTCCACTACTCTTAAAATCTCTCAAACTGGCAGAAGGCCTAAGACGGCTGACTGGACTCCCTCATTCATCTGCCTGAGCCCAACTTGCTCTGTGTCTATACATGTAAGTCGATTAAAGAAAACACATTAAATTTTTTTCTAATTTAGCCACATACATGATTAGTATCCTTAGTCTCAATTATTTATTTAATTCATTCTAATTTCCCCCCAATAGTCTATGGTTTTATTGAAGTTACTAAGGTGAACAAATGGTCCTTCTCATAGGTTCCTGTCTGTATAAATATAATATAAAGGGACTAGCCATAAGAACTGAAGGTAGATGTCACTTTTTCTCTCTTACTTTTAGTATGAACCCAAAAGAAATGGCCAAAATGTGGAGTCCTGGCTTTTTCTGAAGAGCCAGTCCAGCATATACAATATCTCTGCATGCCCATAACACCAGCAGGGTAAACAATAGCTAACAGGCCAAGTCCAGCAGACTGCTGTGTTCAAGAGGGAATCGAGGACTCAGAGGCAGGACACCATGTCTATTCTATATCACAGCACTAGATCACAGCAGCAGGTCATCAGGAAATGCCCAGGGCTTAGGGTTCAGCCAGAAATGGAGGCTCAGATTCCCCTCTATCACCTCTGGATCCTTCTATCCTCCAGCCACTTCTTCCTACCTTTGCCTACCTTTTCCACACTGGAAGTTCAGCCTCAAAACAAGCTATATCTGGAAACTGTTTAGATTTTGACCAAGATGTGAAATATTTAAAACACCCTCACCTTATTACCACAGAGATCAGAGGTCCACTAAAGTATGTGAACCAAATGTAAATAATGTTTTAATCATAACATTCAAATTATTAACATTAGAATGGCAAGAGCATGCATTCTAGAGTTTTGGGAAGAAGGAGTTACTGCCAGTGTCTCAGAGGAGTCAATGTGGTGAGCAGGAAGTGAAGGCTGACCTAACTGACGGAGGGTGCCAGCTTTGCTAGGCCAGCCACGTACACTGCAGACAGGTGTGTTTAGGTGAGCCAACAGCTTTCTCCACAGCACAGTGTGAAAGGCCAGCTAAGGAGAGGGAATTAAGCCATTATGGAAAGTGCAGTGACTTTCCTCCCTCCAGCGTGACTGGAAGGAGTGGCCAGGCTGAACATGCCAGACGTGTACATAATCTCCTCTCAAACATTTGTAAAACCCTATTTATATGTTTTCCAAGCTTGTCTCTTGTGACCATGACTGATTCCATTAGAATCCTGGAATCCAAAAATGTCTGATATAATCTATTCCAACTTTTTCATTTGACAGATGAAAAACCCAAGGTCCAGAGAGATAAAGTGGTTCCCCCAAATTATTAAAGTTTTCTATTCCCCTCAGGGTGGAAAAGCAATAATCTATGTGAGTTAGGGCAGGGGGGCCAATGTAAGTGGTGTGTTTGGATGTTTGCCCATTAACTATGTGATCCCAAGTAATTTTCTTCATTTCTCTGAACCTTGGTCTCCTCATTTCTAACAACTGGTATAATAATAGCAGCTACCTCAGAGGGTTGTTGTAAGAATTAAATGGAAAAAAAAATACTTAAGGCATTAAGCACAGTGCCGAGTACCTAGTAAGTATCAACAAAAGGCATGTATAATAATTACTGCTGATATTGTCCTCATTACCTCTGCTTTGTGAAGTCAGGAATACAAATAACTATTATTATTATAACAATAACATGACTAGAATTTCTTGAGTATGTGCCTGGACACTTTACTATTTTAAAGACATTATCTCATCCTAAACCTTCCAATTCTATAGATAAGGGAACTGTCCCCTGAAAGTTAAAAATTTGCTTTAAAAAGTCCTTAAATATATGCTCAAAAGCTGGGAAATGACACTCCTAGGACATGAACTAGGTATCTCAGACTCCAGAATGCACACTGCTATTCTGAATTAAGATTAATCACCTATAGATTAAGAAGACATAAAGAGAAGGAAATGTTTGATTTCATGAGTGAGGTCCTTGACTCTTATCACAACCAAAAAAGATGAAAGCCTGAATTTTAGAACAGAATGGACCAATATCAATCATTTCACTTAACCACGTCAGACTTTTATAATAAATGTTTTGGCTGAGTGTGAGGTCACTCAATGTCAGGTCAATACCCCTTTACCAGGGAGCTGTAAGTCGATCCTGCCATCTTGAGATTTATCTCTGAGGTACACTAAAATTGGTTGATTTCCTATTGATCGAGCATTTAAGATACTAAAGCTTAAAAATTGGCTGCTATTTATTTGACATGTCCCTGTATCCATTCAACTTGGAGAGGTGTTATCTGCTGTTTAATGTGTCCTGAAGCTTCCCAAATATGGCTTCCCTGATTGTGTGGAAGATGTCATTTGCTTGGAAAACAGTGGTAAGTTGTGGGCTACTCTTCTTATTTACACATATTCAGAGATTTTATTTATGTAAGCTATAAACCAGGTTAACTTTACTCGCCCTATCCCTAGGGAAGAGGTAGGAGTTGGGGTGTGGGGCAGGCATACTTCTTAAGGGTGCTCAAAGCACTCTCAAAAAGTTACATCTTGAGTCAAAAGGCCCACATGTTGCAAAATATTGAAAGGAGGGTACCTTAAATTGTGAAATCTTCTGTGAGAAATCTCATTTTTCTGGAACTCCCTGACATCTGAGCCCTGGTGCTGCTGGAAGTGTTCCAAGAGCACCATAAAATTAGGGCTGGTCCTGTCTGAACTGAGTCCAGATCGTTTCAAAGTGACTCAAGGCAGGGAAATAAATATTGAACCTAGTTAAACGTTGCTTGAGATTATGCTTGGCACTGGGTGTTCAGTCACTGATTTCCTCTTAGGTTACATGGGTTATTTTGAGCTCAAATGGATATGCCAGGGCGGATCCATTCAATGGCAGCAATTATTTGCAAGCACAGTTGCATTTCTGACACATTTAGTGGAATGTAATGTAAAGATTTATGAGATGGTATTGGGTGGGTGGAGAACACGTTAAAATCCTTGGTTTCATGCTACTTTACCCAACTCTGGATCGCATTCAGTTTTCCCCCATTCCTTTTCTCCTTTTCCTTGCCTTCCTTGAATAAACTTTCTTTTCTTTCTCTTTCTTTTCTTTTTGTTTGGACAATAACTGGTAAGTTATGATCAAAGAACTGTAATGATTGGTAGCTCACCTCACCCCACTCTTTTAAACAGTCAAAAAATGGGGGAGTAGCTATTTGGAAAAGAAATGTTTTAAGTGGCCAGATAATGGACAGACTTGGAAGCAAAGTTGCCCCAAAGCATACCAGCATTCTGTATAGCCACATACCTGCTGAATCAGCCTGTGGCATTTTCATTTTGGGACTGATGATGGCTTTGGTACCAGTGCTACAAGATGGAAGTCACATGCAGTCCCAGCCCTCTGCTTCTCCTCCCTTCAGCAAGAGAACACTCCCTGGATCGAGCTGGATCTTGCCGTGTGACCCGAGGCTCTGGCTGCTGTGTCCAGTCCCAGCCCAGCCAGGCACTGGAGCAGCATTCTGCTAAGAGGAGCCTTTGGAGTCAGACAGACCTACCTGGGACTCCTGATCTGCATTACATGAACTGTTGGCCTTGGACAATAGACCTAAAACCCTCTAAGCTCAGTTTCCTTATCTGTAACATAAGAATGATAAGAGTCCCTACCTCCCAGGGCTCTTGTGAAGATTTAATGGAAGTGATGCATGTAAAATGTAAAATGTTCAATTCAGCACCTGGCACACAGCAAGCAATTAATGGTAGAAATTATTATAATTCTTCAAATGGCAAACTACCTCTCTTTCCGATAGGCCTGCTGAGTCTGGGCACAGCTGTGATCACAGACTCCAGCCTCTACAGACCTGGGCACACTAATGTGGCAGCTCAAAAGCCTGGCAGGTGTGGAAAATGGGGGTAGAGTGGGGGGGGGGGTGTCCACCATGGCAGTCGGGGAGGAACCCCTCACAAGGACATGCACCTGATCCTTGGGTTACACTGGGGTGCTCTGGCTCTATCTTTTGAAAATTAGACACAAGGCAACAGATTATAGATTAAATCCTGTTACAAGAAAAATCAATATGGAATATCTGTTTAGCAAAGCTCCAGACTTAGATCATCTTCTTTCAAGAACTATTTGATCCAACTTAAGTCCAGGAGCCACAATTTGTGTGTATATAAGATTTTATCATTCCCAAGGTTTGCCCATACCTTATCTCACTTGAGCCTTCCCCAAACCTTTCAATGTAGGTATTACTATCTCCATTGTACAAATAAGAAGCTGATGCCAGGAGAGTTTTAAGTCAAGTCTGAGGTCACTCAGATAATACCTGGTTGACTTATTTCTTGATCCCAGGTCTTCTGATCCTGGTGTTTCTTGCACTACACTCTTTCAACCCACTGGGAATTGGTCACCACAACCCCGCATACTCTCACCACCTGGTATTCACTGATCCAATCTGGCTGTGATTAGAAACATGACCAATGCACAGGCTTTGAAGAGCGGCACGAGTTAATGGGGCATGAAAAATCTCTGGGTTTAAGATCTAGTCATGAATATGCACCAGATACAAAAAGATTTAATGGGAAGAAACAGAGTCTAAGAATTTCTGGGGTGAGCTTTAGGATGCAGACTGGACGTGAGGGGTGATTTACTCTGTGAGCCAGTTGAATATAAATACCATGCTAATTTTAATGAGTGTCCCATAGACCTCAGACATAAAATAATCATTTCACTAAAGATGCAAATAAATGAGGGTTTTACAAACAGGCAGATCAGTTCCTGAGCTCCCAGACACAATGAATTATTTCTGTCCCTCCAACCACATTTTTCAGAGAGTCCCCATACCCCCCTTCTTTGCTAAATGGGGAAGAAAGACCTGAGCTTGTCAAAAGAGCCAAGCTCTCAACGAGAGGCAAAGCAGATCCAGTGACGCTTGTTTCACCCTCCCCTTTTCCCACCCACTGGAAAACGAAGACTGACAACAGTTAATGACTCCTGGTAACCATGTATGGATTATTCATCAGAGAAAGCATGATTTAAACCATTGCTAAGAAACGACTATTTCACAATGTCCCACATAGCCCTTCCCCAAACAGACCTGAAGCTGAGAAGGAAGAGGTGGACATTCAGGGTGAGCCAGAGCCACCACACAAATCTTCCAAAGAGCCTTACTCTGTGACTCTGTCACTGTGGGGAGAACAGGGACAGTGCTTTGACTGAAAGTCATCTATACCCAGAAGGGAAAGTGACTATCTTTTTCAGGGTATGTTTCAAAGTGGTTTTCTTGACTCGTTTTTAGCCCAGAGTAAAGTAGGTTGTTTCCTATGCAGAAAAAACACAGCCCTGCCCTCCGCATGGTCAGAGAACACTCCACACAACACCCTCACTGAGCTAACTGAACTGGCAGAGTTCAGCGTAAGCAGCCACTGGACTACAACTGAGGGCAGCTGGAGCATGCCCAATGACGTCAGTAGATCTCAAGATTTGATTTCATTAATCTCTGCAGACAAATTAGTTGGACATTTGCTGGCAATGTTTAAACTGCCATGGTGGGTCAAATTAGGAAGCTGCTAGCATCCCAAGTCCAAAGGCAACATGGATGTGTGTGTGTTTTGCAGGGGGGGTAGTTGGGAGAGTGGGTCTTGGCTTCCACCAAGGGTAAGATCTCATGGCTACTCTGGATCTGACACCAGCAGAACAGAGCGGGGCCTCTGCTGCCAAGGCTACAGGTCTCTCTAGACAGGGTGTGGCCTCCTGCCGCCACCATGACACATATCTCTACTATAACCAGAGACAACCAATTGGCCTGGGACTAGAGGCAGGGCTGGATGACTGCAGTGGGAACCTCTTTCCCAGGAAGCTTGACAGACTTCCTCCCACAGGTGCTCCTCTTCTTTCCAGTGCAGTGTCAAGGTGAAGGGCAGGAGTAGAAAGGCAGGCTGCCAAGGTTTGAATCCCAGCTCTTTTCATGAACCATGTGATCATGAGCAAGTAAGTCACTCAAACTCTCTGAGCTGCAGATTCCTAGTCTACAAAAGGGGATAATAAAAGCTCCCACACAGCATCATGAGGCTGTTGGGGGAGTAAGTGGTGTGACTGGTGTAAAAACTTAGAACAGTGCCTGCCTCTGAGTAAACATGGGGTCTTGTTAGATGTGATTTTCCACTTCCCTGGCACTGGGCCCACACCTTCCCTTCTCCGCCAGACTCCATCCTGTTTGTCCTGCTGGGGTGGTGCCTGTTCCCTGGGCTGTTCTTCCTTTCACCCTTTGGAAACCTGTTTTCAGCTGCCCTATGGGAAAGCTGCACAATCCACAAATCTACACAAGACTTGATGTGTTGCCCTATCAGGAGCATGTATATTCCAGAGGAGGGTGAAGCTTTAGCTCCAAGGAACAAATTCCTAGGAGGAAATCTCAGATATTTTTGGTTTGCAGGTAGAAAAGGTTTTGGGGTTTTTTGTTTTTGTTTTTGCATCCTGTAGGAGAGTATTAAAGAATAGTGGAGAAAGTAGACCAGAGCCTCCTAACCTAGACATTGGTTTAGGACAAGAACGTGTATGACAGACAGGTTTTGTAGGCAGAGTCAAGAAGGACAGAAGAGATACCACAAAGTTCTTTCCAAAAAACATGGGGTTGGTGGGGACCGAGCAACCCCAGATGGAGGTGGAGCTCCTCCTTGTAATGCTCACTAGCCCAGGTCTACCAGACCATGACCTAGCTAAACTTTCACTTCCTTGTATTTTTCACAAGTCCAAGGGTGCAGGCAACTGAGAGACACCTTGATAAGTTTGCTCTCTGCAACTTTCTGGGACTATCACAGCCACATCAATTATCTCTCTGTCCCTCCTCACCTCCCTTACATCTCCTCACACACACTCCCCCCTTTTCTAGGTTTGAGAAAAAGGGACTACACAAAACACAAACTCTGAGGACCACGTGTGAACAGGTAATTCTGGCCAAGAGCAATCCTATATGCCCACAGATAAAGGCAAGATTTATCACCAAAGGCCTCACCACCTGCACTCTGAAAATGATCTGTCTTCTTGCAGGTGGAAGTGACAGTCCACACCTTCCTACCTCATACTCAGGCCACATGACACTATGATTGGACTATGGCACTGGAAAGAACGGCTGGTCAGAAAAGAATGTAGAATGAGGGAAGCCAGGCATACACACCCATGCCTGCCCTGCCTACCCCCTCAACCCCCGCTCCATGCTCCCCTCTCCCATGGAACATTATCCTCTGGTGATTGCGATGGCCTCCCTGCAGCAAGGGGAGTCCCTCTTCCCTCCCCATTGATGAGGTAGCCCATTAAAGGCTCCAGTTCATAGAGGGAAGGCCCTGGTCTGTTTCAATTAACTTCATACAGCACAAAGCCCAGAACATTTCTGTGTAGCTCTGGGCATTTAACAAATGCTTTTAATGATGATGATGCAACCCTCTCAGCCTAGACCTGTCAGGGTCCCTAAGGCATGAAATGGTCCCCTGAGAAACATATATTATCTGAAGCTTTTCCTTTTGCTTAATTATATTGTACTAATGTTCTTTTTCCACAGGATTTCTCCTCCCCCAACTCTTTCACCCAAACCAGGCTGCGCTGTGGGTTGGATTTACATAAAAGACCAGCACATTATAATGGTGATGATTGATCACTAAAGTTTCCTTGGGTTCAGATTGTTTCCTAATGTGGGTCATTTTTCATCATAAAGAGTCGGCTGATAATGATGTCATTTCCATTTCTTGAATTTCGAAGCTGTGGCCACATATCACAGAGTTTAAATGACTGTCTATGGGGCAGCAAAATGGTATTGCTATCAGTTTAAAGCAGTCACTGCTTTACTCCTGGGGACAAAACAAAAATTGGAGCCTCCCAAAACTCATCAAGTAAGAGCAGGATGCCAGGAATACAAATCTGTATGGGAGCTGGAGGGGTCGTGGGCTGGAGGGGGCTGAGTGGAGGGAGAGGACGCAGTGAGGCAAACCTGTTTTTGTGTGAGGCTGTGTGGTGAGCATCAGATAAAAATTACAAAGTCATACTTGACAGAAAATAAGCCACATTGCTGATCACTGGATATCTTCAATGTATACTCTTCTACAATCATTTAGCTGTGATTTTACAGCAAGATTAAGAAGGAAGAATGGAAATCACTCATGAAGAGGAGCTTTGGACGAAAACCCATTTACCAGACCAGCTGGTGCACCTCCCATTGAGTGAGTGGGCCTGGAATATGACCTCATTTTTTTGGTGTGAAATATGGATATGAAATGGAATGATGTTATATGTGTGTTTAAAACAAATAGCTGCATCACTGAAATCCCAAGGCTTGCAGGCCCTAAATCACAGCTGCACCAGATGTTCTGTTCTCTGCCACTGGCCTCTAACCAACTTGCCAGGCGGCACTGCCTGCCAGGCCCCTCCGGGACGTCCTGCAGCTATGGAAAGCTCTTAGCCCCACCCCAGGCCTGCCTTCCACAGCCTTCCTCATTCAATCTAACATATTTTCCCTCCTCCCCAACTGTTTATTTTGAAAAATTACTAACTTAAAGAAAAATTGCAAGAAAAGTACAATAAAACACTGCTCACCTAGATTCACTAGTTGCTCGTAAAATCTCCAACTGGCTGTATCTCTCTGTATACATATATACTCATGTTTTTATTTAACCATTTAAGAATTAGTTACTTTAGCCTGCACAGTGCTGCCAACGCCCCGGCAGAGAAGCTGAGGTCATCATCGGGTTTGAAATATTTAAAGTGGATAGAAAACTGTTTCAGCAATGCAGACAATTAAGTGCGTTGTGGGTGATGGTGCCATTGGTAAAACATGTCTCCTGATATCCCACACAACAAACAAATTTCCATCTGAGTATGTACCAACTGTTTCTGACAACTATGCAGTCACAGTTATGATTGGTGGAGAGCCATATACTCTTGCACTTTTTGATCCTGCAGGGCAAGAGGATTATGACAGATTACGGCCGCTGAGTTATCCACAAACAGATGTATTTCTAGTCTGTTTTTCAGTGGTCTCTCCATCCTCATCTGAAAATGTGAAAGAAAAGTGGGTACCTGAGATAACTCACCACTGTCCAAAGACTCCTTTCTTGCTTGTTGGGACCCAAATTGATCTCAGAGATGACCCTTCAACTATTGAGAAACTTGCCAAGAATAAACAGAAGCCTATCACTCCAGAGACTGCTGAAAAGCTGGCCCGCGACCTGAAGGCCATCAAGTGTGTGGAGTGTTCTCATAGACCAATGGAACAGAACAGAGAGCCCAGAAATAAACCCAAGTCTCTATGGTCAATCAATATTCGACAAAGGGGGAAGAAGCATAAAATGGAGTAAAAATAACCTCTTCAACAAATGGTGTTGGGAGATCTGGACTGCTACATGCAAAAAAATGAAACTCGACCACCAACTTACACCATACACAAAAATAAATTCAAGGTGGATAAAAGACTTAAATATACACCATGATACCATAAAAATCCTAGAGGAAAACATTGGCGGGAAAATATCAGATATTCCTCACAGAAACATCTTCAATGATGTGTCCCCTAAAGCAAGGGTCATAAAAGAAAGAATAAACAAATGGGACCTCATCAAATTAAAAAGCTTCTGCATGGCAAAAGAAAACAGCACTAAAATGAAAAGAGAACCAACTATATAGGAAAACATATTTGCCAATGATGACTCAGACAAGGGTTTGATCTCCAAAATATATAGAGAACTCACACGACTCCACTCCAGGAAGACCAAAAACCCAATTAAAAAATGGGCAAAAGACTTGAACAGACACTTCTCCGAGGAGGACATACAGAGGGCCCAGAGACATATGAAAAGATGCTCAGCATCACTAGCCATCAGA